>JASDQU010102055.1:135446-185437 GCA_032191745.1 Picea mariana
GTCCAGAATGGTGTGGCGTGTGAAGTGGGACTCGTATCCTGTCACGTTTCCCACCATGTCATGTTTCCCCTCTCGCCACTTGTACTCCTCTCACCCGCGAAACAGGTCCGTTCCTAACGGCCATTTTCCAACCTTGTAGGGACTCGTCCCTATTGGCCAGTTACCAGCCCTGCCGGGGTTCAGCGGTTGCAAAGTCAAACAATTCGACATCACTGTAGTGTCGAGGCGCGAAATACAAAGAGACACTGTGATTATTTAAACTGTGATCATGACCTGCGATCACATGGGAACAGAGAGAGAGAGAAAGAGCTAGCTTGCGCTAGGCCTCCGTAGGTCATTCGGGGGCTCTGGTTCTATAGAAATCAATGAAAATTTGATTATGGTAGTGGGTATGTGACAAAGTGGTATCAGAGCATGGTTACAACACTCGGCCTGATTGGGCTCATGAACAAGTTGTGCATAAGCTCCGTTCAAAGCACTCCTAAGAGGAGTAACCCCCTAACTTAACTCTCTTATCCAGGATCAAAACTTGGAAACGAGAACCTGACTGTGTATGCATGTGAAAGAGTTATGAATTTATGCGCAGGTTATCAAAATGTATCTAACTCTTGACTAATAACCAGCGTTTTTCTTTTCACCCAAGCAGACGATCAGCTGTGGGAATCTACAGACGCAGAGAATGGTGACTCACCAAGAGATGGGAGAAGGATCCCACAATAGAGACGAAGATTCTGACGAAAGAAGAGCAATAGGAAACCCTCCAGATCTAGTCGAGACTGTGAGGAGCCTCATGGTTGAATTGCAAAGCTGCAAGGCCGACAATGAAAGAATGATGAAAGAACAAGAAAAGCAAACTGAAATTAATGCAGTTTTACTACAGAGCTTATCCGACCTACAGCGACAAATGCAGCATGAACCCGAGATGCAGAAACATGTTCGTATCAGTGGCCATACTGAGAGAAGCACCTCAAGGAAGGTCCACCCCAAAGGTAAAGGACCAGTGCCAGACCATTCCTCTGAGAAGGAAGTTGGCGATTTAGAAGGCTCTTCTAGCAGTAGGACCAGTTCCTATTATCGAAGAAAATAGAAGAAGCAAAAGACTTCCAAGGGTCATAAATTTGAGGAATTCAGAAAGGCCAAACCTCCCTCCTTCGACGGTGAGATAAAGAAGGGAGAGGAAGCCAAGTCCTGGCTACTTGGACTGAAGAAATATTTTAGATTCCATGATTTTTTAGAGAATTTGAAGGCTCGAGTGGCCACTTTCAATCTGAACAGAAAAGCTTCCATCTGGTGGGAAGATCTTAAGAATATTAAAGGGGTCCACGAGGAGGACCTATCCTGGAAACAGTTTGAGAAGTACTTCCGGAAGAAGTATTTGTTGGAAAAATATTTCGACGAGAAAGCTAAAGAGTTTTATGAACTCAAACTGGGGCAACGCACTATTGAGGAATATGTCAACAAATTCCTCGACTTATTGAGATATGTACCCTACATCAAAGAAAAGAAGGCGAAGGCGCAACGCTTCATCAGTGGGCTACCCAAGGAATACCAGAACCGAATTGAATTTGACGAGCCAAAGACCTTAGAAGACACTATTCGAAAGGCAACATATTGTCATGAACAATATGGACATCGGGCAGAGTCTCGTGGAGACTGAAAACAAAAGAGTGGTTCGAGATTTCAGAAAAAGGGGATCAAATCCTCAGGATTTAAGAACTATAAGAAGAACCCCAGAATGAACTTTCCAACCCGGAGTGTACTCCAGTAGAACTTTCCCTCATCGGGCGGAAATAAAACTTATGGACTTATACCAGTGAAGACTGATAACCCAAAGAGAGAACCTCTGAAATGTTGGGGTTGCAGAGAAGAGAATCTCCTGAGAGACTGTCGACATCGACAACAGAACATTCGGAAAGTTTATAACATTTAGGAAGCTACCACAGTCAATGATGTGGCAGGGAATGTGCCGCAGATTTATGCAGCCTTGGATAATAACCAAGCTGACCACCAAGCTTCAGTGGTGGAAATAGAAGGTATGATTTTCAACCATCTAGTGTCTGTTTTGATTGACCCTGGTTCAAATTTGAGTTATATAGCCCCTAGAGCTATTGATAAGTGTAAACTACAGCCACGAAAACAAACCAAGCCATGGTTTGTATAGTTAGCCGCTGGCACCAAAAGAAGGGTAGTAGAGGTCATACTAGCCTGCCAATTAATGTTGGGTGAATTCCCCACCCAAGCAACCCTTAACGTATTACCCCTGGGATCATACGATCTATTGATTGGTATGGACTGGTTGGCCGCCCATAAATCCAGACTAGACTGTTACCATAAAACTGTAGAATGTGTGAGCAAAGAAGGAAAAAGGATAACCCTCCAAGGGATCCGAAAACTGGTCTCGGTGAGGCAAATATCAACCCTACAAATGAGAAAGTATTTCCGAAAAGGGTGTCCCCTATATGCAATACAGGTGTTGAAAACAATCGAGAGCGATAAACCAAGCCCTGATGATCACCCTATCCTGAGAGAATACAGATATGTGTTTCCAGAAGAGGTACCGGGTCTACCTCCGAGAAGAGACATTGACTTCTTGATAGAGCTTGCACCAGGAGTGGTGCCGGTGTCTAGGACACCCTACCGGATGAACACACCTGAGTTAGTGGAACTCAAATTGCAATTGAAAGAAATGATTGATAAGGGTTATATTCGACCCAGCGTGTCCCCATGGGGAGCACCAGTCCTGTTTGTGAAAAAGAAGGATGGAACCCTTAGACTGTGCATAGATTATAGACAACTCAATAAAATAACCATAAAGAACAAGTACCCCTTGCCCAGGATCGATGATCTATTCGATCAGTTGGGAGGCGCGTCTATTTTCTCAAAGATTGACTTGAGGTTGGGATACCATCAAGTCCTAATCAAGGGCGAAGACATCCATAAAACTGCCTTCCGGACATGGTATGGTCACTATGAGTTTGTGGTAGTGCTATTTTGGGTTAACCAATTCCCCTGCCACTTTCATGTGCTTAATGAGCAATGTACTCAGTAAATTTTTAGATAAATTTGTACTAGTTTTTATTGATGACATATTAATCTACTCTAAGAATAGAGAAGAACATGAAGAACATCTTAGACTTGTGCTGCAAGTGCTAAGAGAGCATCAGCTCTATGCTAAATTCAACAAATGTGACTTCTTTCAGAAGCAAATACATTACTTGGGACATGTTTTGTCCGAGGAAGGGGTAGCAGTAGATCCTGACAAGATCAGGTCTATCATGGAATGGCCTACCCCAAAGGATGTCTCAGACATCATATCCTTTATGGGATTAGCAGGATACTATAGGATATTTATAAAAGGATTCTCGAAGATTGGTTGTCCAATCACTGCCCTCCAGAAGAAGGTGACAAAATTCCTGTGGACACAGAAATGTGAAGAAATATTCCAAACCCTGAAACATCTACTGACCCATGCACCTATGTTGAAAATTGCTGACCTAGAAGCTGACTTCCTTGTGTGCATAGATGCCTATAAGGAAGGGCTCGGAGGAGTCCTTATGAAGAAAGGAAGTGTGATCTACTATGAATCCCGAAAATTAAACGAACATGAAGTCAACTATGTGACTCATGATCTAGAACTAGCTGCCATAGTGCATGCCTTGAAAATGTGGAGGCATTACCTCTTGGGAAGAAAATTTGTACTTATGATAGATCACTGTGGATTGTGGTATTTGTTTGACCAACCAAAGCTCAATGCTAGACAAGCTAGATGGATTGCCCTCCTTAGTGAATTTGATTTTGAAATCAAACACATCAAAGGGAAAGAAAATAGGGTGGTCGATGCCCTTAGTAGAAGCATGCAAACAATTCACCTAGCTGTGGTGAGTACCTGCGAGATAGATGTCAAGAACAGAGTCGGAAATGCACAAGAGACAGATCCCTTCGTTCAGACCATGACCCTGTACCTACAAAAAGAACCCTCTGGAGTAAAATATGAAGGCTACTAGATGATCGAAGGAGGTCTGCTCACTTACAGAGATAGACTATACATTCCAAATTGTGACGACTTGAAGAGGTTCATTATGGATGAACTACATAAAAGACCATATACTGGTCACCCAGGATACCAGAAAATGATCACTACCACCCGGAAACAATTTTATTGGCCTGGATTGAAGAAAGACATAGCCAAATATTTGGCCCAATGCATAGAGTGCCAACAGGTTAAAGCAGAACATCGACACCCAGCAGGACTATTACACCCTTTACCCATCCCAAAATGGAAATGGGAAACCATATCCATGGATTTTATCACTGGATTGCCAACTTCAACCAAACAGAATGATGCCATTATGGTAGTGGTGGATAAACTGAGCAAGTCTGCTCATTTCATCCCCGTCAAATCAACCTACAAGGCGATAGATATCACCCAGGCATTCATGAAAGAGGTATTCAGACTGCACGGTATGCCGAAAGAGATAGTGTCTGACAGAGACACAAAATTTACTTCCAATTTTTGGAAATCACTGATGGTTGGTTTAGAGACCAAATTATTGTTTAGCATCACCTATCACCCTCAAACCGAAGAACAAACAGAAAGAGTGAATCAAATATTAGAGGATATGTTAAGGATGCATGTAATGCATCAACCCAGGAAATGGAAAGAGTAGTTGCCATTGGTAGAATTCTCCTACAACAACAACAACTACCAAGCATCCTTAAAGATGAGTCCCTTCGAGGTCCTCTATGGTAGGCCGTGTAATAATCCAGTCAACTGGAGTAATCCTGTAAATAGGATTTCTTTTGGACCCGACATGTTGAAAGAAATGGAACAACAAGTGACTCAAATAAAACAAAATTTGAAGGTCGCTCATAACCGACAGAAAAGTTATGCGGACCAAAAGAGAACTCCAAGAGAGTTCAAAATGGGAGACCATGTATATCTCAGAATTAAGCCCAGAAGGAGTTCCCTGAAAATGGGAGCTTGTGCCAAGTTGCACCCTAGTATTGTGGAACCTTTGAGGTTCTAGATAGAGTGGGACTTGTAGCCTATCGGCTAGCACTTCCTCCCACAGTAAAAGCACATAATGTTTTCCATGTTTCATTATTGAACAAATATGTACATGATGCTAATCATATAATTGATTGGTCTGTGATCCAGGTGGAACCAGAGGGAGAATTTCTACCAGAACCCCAAGGCATATTGGACAGAAAGGAAACCCTGCTCCGGAACCGAACCATTGCACAGGTAAAGGTGCAGTGGAGACATTTTGGCCCAGATGAGGCTACATGGGAAATGGAGAATGCCATGAGACATGCATATCCAATTTTGTTTACTTCTGTACATGCAATTCATGTTAAAAGATAAGAACATCGAGGACGATGTTCCTTTAAGGGGGAGGGAATTGTAACACCCTGTTTCCCCCAGTTTGTAAAAATAACTGGACTAGCCAAGAACTGTGGCAAACTCAAAAATGTGAATATGTATTATGTGAATAATATTATGAATTTATATTGTAGGACTGCTGAGAGGGGATGTGCATAAAAAGAGACCATGATGGCGGTGGAAGGCACCTGGAAAGGTGGCATTAACTTCCACCGAGAATTAATACCGTATTTGGACTTCACTAGCCCAGAGAACCAAAAGTAGCTCGCTGGCCCCAAATTAAATGTCTCGCAGAATGGTAGGTAGATGGCTCCTCAAGAATTAATGAGGGATGGGGAGGTGAACCGCCCATCCGTAGATCCATCAAGCCTGACCAACGTGAGGGAAATCGCGCCACACGCAACCTTTCAAGAGGATAAGGTGTGGGGGAGAAGCGATTGGGGGGCAGACGTGAGGGGAGGAAGAGAACTCTGGCGATATGCAGAGTGAGTGATAACAGAGAGGAAGGATAGTAACCTTCACTTCTGGTCACTGGAAAACAAAGACGCAGTCTCACAGCATCGTGGTCTCAGCTCGGGGGTGGCTAGTGGTAAATCCACTGGGAGTCACTGAGCCTACGGTTGGGTGGAAACGAGCACCCCTCTCAGCAGTTGCATAACCCCTGGTGTTATTTCTGATAAGTGTTTTGCCTCTGGCATCTTGAAATATATATTTATTCTGACATTTATGTTTATAAGCTGTGAAATGGTAAATGATTTCAGAGTAAGAATGTCTGTATGATGTTTCAATCAGTACTGGTAGATGCATGTTTATAATGGAAAGACTATGTATGGCTTATGTCTTCATAAATCACTATTTATATGCATACTGATCTAATTCAGACTGTGTGTCTAATTTGTAGGAGAAAGGTACCCTTATCTGCCTCAGATAGTACCCTGTGTAAAAACCTCCCCATAGAGATACCCTCCTTGAAAATCCCATCAAGAACCGGGAAAGAGAATGTGAAGGCGCAAGGCCTTAGTAACCCTGCACGAGGAGGAACGATCCTCTTGAAAACCCGAGATGGCAGCATAAGGATGAAGTATCAAATCGACAGACGAGATCCCATCGGGAGATCTGTGGTCACTCACGACCGTCAGATCGGAAGAAGAAGATGGAGTGTTAAGTGCCTTAATCCTGATAGGTATTGATCGATGGACGAGATTCCATCGGGAAACCTGTGGTCACGCATGACCGTTAGATTGGTAGGAGTAAGTAGGGTGTTAAATGCCTTACCCCTTTGTTTTTCTGTGTCTTCGTGGGTAGCGAAGAAATCGGGACCGTAGATCCCCAAGGTCCATGGGAGTATCTGGACCGTTGATTTTTCCACGTCTAGAAAGTCGTGGAAGAATGCACAGGTAGGAACCAATCTGAGCCGTTAGATCTCGGCTGGAAAACCCGACAGCCGTTGGATCTGTCAATAGTTACCCGAGGGTTAAACCCCTAGTGAATAGGGAAGAAAGCCCTGAAATAGATCTAGACCATCTGAATAACGGAGGCCACGTGTCATGAGATTTCCCATTTCGGAAAATCGGGAATCGAGAACTCAGGAGTTCTGGTAACGAGAGATCAGGATGTTCCATGGTGGAAACACCGAAGTGGTTTTGGACCGTCCGATCTCGGGAGGCTACGTGTCAAGAGATTACCCATTTCGGGAAATCGAGAGTCGAGAACTTGGGAGTTCTGGTGATGAGAGCTCGAGACTTTCCATTGTGGAAACCCTGGGACAAATCTAGACCGTCCAATTTAAGGAGGCCACGTGTCGTGAGATTTCCCATTTCGGGAAATCGGGAATCGCGAACCCGGGAGTTCTGGTGATGAGAGATCGAGACTTTCCATTGTGGAAACCCCGGGACAAATATAGACCATCCGATTTAAGGAGGCCACGTGTCATGAGATTTCCCATTTCGGGAAATCAGGAATCACGAACCCGGGAGTTCTGGTGACGAGAGATCGGGACTTTCCATTATGGAAACCCCGGGACAAATCTGGACCGTCCGATTTAAGGAGGCCATGTGTCGTGAGATTTCCCATTTTGGGAAATCATGAATCGAGAACCTGGGAGTTCTGGTGATGAGAGATTGGGAATTTCCATGGTGGAAACCCTGAGACAGATTTGGACCGTTCTATTGAAGGGAGCCATGTGTCGTGAGATTTCCCATTTCGGGAAATCAGGAATTGTGAACTCGGGAGTCCTGGTGACGAGAGATCTGGACTTTCCATGGTGGAAACTCTGGGACAGATCTGGACCATCCGATTTAAGGAGGCTACATGTCGAGAGATTAACTACATCGGGAAACCGAGGATAGAGAATTCGGGAGTCCCGTGGTCGAGAGTTTAGACTCTTGTGATGATAAATCCAGATGAATGGACGAGATTCTTTCAGAGGATCTCAGGGTCTGTAACGATCGTCATATGTGAGGAAGAGATGTTGACTTTAAGTTGGGGTGTGAATACGCCTTAGGGTAGCGACGAGAAAATCTAGACGACGAGAGTCTACCCGCCCAGATCTACGGCTGAGGTTTCATTCCATAGCCCCCTTATCATTCTACCTTTAGTGGTGGGGTTATCGTACGTTCGTAAGATCGGAAGAGCGTACGATAAGGCCCTCNCTGGAATGGTGTGGCATGTGAAGTGGGACCCATCTCCTGTCATGCCGCCCACTGTTTCGTGTTTCCCCTCTCACCACCTGTATTCCACTCACCCGCGCGAAAGGTCCGTTCCTAATGGCCATTTTCCAACCTTGTAGGTCGTCCCTATTGGCCACTTACCAGCCCTGCCGAGGTTCGACGGTTGCAGAGTCGAACAATTCGACATCACTGTAGTGCCGAGGCCTGAAATACAAAGAGGCACTGTGATTATTTAAACTGTGATCATGACCCGCGATCACATGGGAATAGAGAGAGAGAGAGAAAGAGCTAGCTTGCACTAGGCCTTCGTAGGTAATTCGGGGGCTCTGGTTCTACAGAAATCAACGAAAATTTGATTATGGTAGTGGGTATGTGACACACTGATAACTTGGTGTCCACAGAAATGGTGGAGAAATTGGAGCTGGATACAACTACACATCTGAGTCCATATAGAGTCTCATGGTTGCAGAAAGGACACCAGGTAATGTTAGCTAAACAATTTCTAGTTGAAATTAAGATAGGAGGATATAGAGATGAGATTTTGTGTGATGTAATTCCCATGGATGTATGTCATGTATTTTTGGGAAGACCATGGAAGTTTGACAGAAATGTCATTCATGATGTGAGGAAAAATACTTATACCTTGGAGAAAAATGGTAGGACACACATGCCACTACCAATAGAGGATACAAAGGTGAAGGAAGAAGCTAGCACAAGTATACTTCTCATGAGTGTAAAGGAACTCCTAAGTGAAGTCAAGAAGGAACAAGAGATGCAATTTGATGTGGTGAGGAAGCCCATAGTCATCCTTATAATCACTTCTATGGATGATATTCCTGAATAAAATCAAGAGCTGTTAGAAAATTTTTCTGACATAGTAGTGGATGAGTTACCTAGCTCATTTCCACCCATCAGGAGTATCAACCATCACATTGATCTCATACCAGGAGCGAGTCTATAGAACAAAGTAGCATACATATTGACACCTCAAGAGAATGAGGAGGTAAAGAAACAAGTCCAAGATTTGATGGACAAGGGTTTAGTCAGAGAAAGCTTGAGTCCATGCGTAATACCAATTGTGTTGAGTCCAAAGAAAGATGGAGGATGGAGAGTGTGTACAGACTCAAGAGCCATAAACAAAATCACCATCATGTAAAACTTTCCTTTTCCCAAGATGGATGATTTAATGGATCATTTGAGCGGAGAAAATTATTTTTCAAATATAGACCTGAAAAGTGGATATCACCAAATAAGGATGAGAGAAGGTGATGAATGGAAAACAACCTTCAAAACAAACACAGGGTTGTATGAGTGGCTTGTTATGCCATTTGTCTTGACAAATGTCCCAAGTAATTTTATGAGGTTGATGAATGAGATATTAAAACATTTTATTGGTAAGTTTGTGATTGTATATCTGGATGATATATTAGTCTTCAGTAAAACTAAACAAGATCATTTCAGGCACTTAACATTAGTAATGAGAAGATTGCAGTGGGAGAAGTTGTTGATAAATTTGAAAAAATCCTCTTTTATGTAGACATAACTCATTTACTTGGGTTTTGTAATCTCTTCAAATCAATTGAATATGGATCCAGAGAAGGTGAGAGAAATTAGAGAATGGCCATCGCCAAGGAGCATATTCTAAGTAGGAAGATTCCATGGATTAGCAAGTTTCTATCGGAAGTTCATTAGAAATTTCAGTGGAATTTGTGCACCAATGTTAGATACGGTGAAGAAGAGACACACGTATTTTAAGTGGACAAAAGAAGCTGAGAAAATCTCCAGGATATTAAATGAGAAGATAACAAAACAACCGATTCTGGTCTTGCCATATTCTAGTAAGATGTTTCAAGTACGATGTGATGCCAGTGGAGTTGCAATTGGAGCAGTATTGAGCCAAGACAACAAACCTGTTGCATATTTCAGTGAGAAGATGAATCACACCAAGAGGAAGTACTCCACATATGATAAATAATTTTATGCAGTAATCCAAGCCTTAAAGAAATTGAGGCACTACCTTGTTCCTAAAGAGTTTGTTTTATATAGTGATAATCAAGATTTACAATTCATAATGAGACATGAAAAGTTAAATCAAAGACATGCTAAGTGGGTAGATTTTATGAAAAATTTCACTTTCGTCATTAAACATATTTTTGGTAATGCTAACAAAGTTGTTGATGCATTGAGCAGGAGATGTCTGATTCTGCAAGAATTTCAAGTGAAAACCTTAGGATCTGAACACCTTAAGGAGATGTATTGTGATGATCCAGATATTAAAGAGAAATATGAAGCATGTGAAAACCCTGTGCTCGGAGACAAAAGTCAGTGGACATAGTATCTGATTCAGGATGGATTGTTGTTTAAAGGTAGCCAGTTGTTCATACCAAAGTTCTTGATGAGAGATAATCTGTTAAAGGAAAAACATAGTGGAGGCCTAGCCGTGCATTTTCGACATGACAAGACATTTTCATAGTTGAACAATTCATACTATTGGCCAGGTATGAGAGAAGACGTGAAGAAATTTTTAAACAGATGTAATATTTTCTAGTATGCAAAAGGAAAGAGACAAAACATTGGGTTGTATCAACCATTTCCTATTCCAGATAAGCCTTGGGATGCAATAATCATGTATTTCGTGTTGGGATTGCCAAGAACACAAAATGGAAGTGATTATAAAAGATGGCACACTTTATCCCATTCTAGAAAACTAATGATGCAACACACATTGCAAATTTGTTTTTCAAAGAAGTTGTGAGACTTCATGGGTTTACCAAGAGTATTGTCTCAGACAGGGACACTAAATTTGTTGGTCATTTCTGGAGGACATTGTGGAAGAAACTAGGGAAAAAATTGTCCTTTAGTTCAACATATCACCCTCAAAAAGATGGACAGACTGAGGTGATAAATCAGAGTTTAGGAAATTTTCCGATGAGACTGGTCACTGAACATCATATCCAGTGGGATCATATTCTATCACAAGCAGAGTTTGCATATAATGACTCACCAAACAGGAGTACAGGAAGGAGTCCATTCCGGATATTATATGGAATGAATCCAAGAGGACTATTAGAGTTGAGATATTTGGAGCAGAATGAATTCAAAAGCATTGAAGTAGAAGACTTCACTGCAGAAATGCAGAAGCTTCATAATTAGATCAAAGAGCAGTTGCAGAACAACATCAGATAATATAAACGCAGAGTTGATCAACATAGGAGAGAACTTCAATTTGAAGTTGGAGATCAAGTTTTAGCACATATCAGGAAGGAAAGGTTCCCAAGGGGAACATATAACAAACTGAAGTTGAAGAAGATAGGATCGTGCAAGATCCTAAGGAAATTCGATGCCAATGCTTATGAGATAGAGTTGCCAAAGGATGTGGAAATATCGCCCATATTCAACATTTCATACATGTATCCTTATAGGTAAGATGACACCAAAGGATCAGAAGCTCAGAAAGAGATTGATACGGATTTTATGAGAAGAACGAAATGAATACAGATTATCAACAAATTCTTAACACAAAATAATAGAGATACAGTAAAACTGGTTTTCTATTCAATAATGAAATAAGCTGAAATTGTAAAATGCAGCGGAAACAAGCTTGTTGGAATGGTGGCGGCTTATCTCTGAGAAGAGATGTGAGGGCTGTGCTCATTCGCAAGAAGATCATTACAATGAGGCTCTGAAGGAATTTTAAAATAAACAGGAATTCCAAAAACCCTAGACATCCAAAAACCTAACCCTAGGAGATGAAGCGCCAAAAGTCACGTGGGCCCCGTTTGGGTAAGTTAGTACATTAACTTTCTGGGGTCGTAACTTTTGAATACGATCTCCGTTTTAGGCGTATGATAGCCTGTTGGAAAGGTATCGTCGAGGAGATTCATTTTGGGCCCTTAATCATGTTGTAGGATATCATTGAGAAGCTTGATCCCAAAAAACCTTCATTTAGGCCCTCAAAATGGCCCCGGAAGTGAAAACTGCTAAAAATAGTAAATTACCAAAATTGCCCGAAAATTGTTTTGAGCCAGTTGGAAAAGGTGGGTGGACATCAATATCCATATGAATCATAGATCTAGTGGGAGAAGCATATTC
This sequence comes from Picea mariana, assembly GCA_032191745.1. Lineage (NCBI taxonomy): Eukaryota > Viridiplantae > Streptophyta > Pinopsida > Pinales > Pinaceae > Picea > Picea mariana. The sequence continues at coordinate 147,591 of JASDQU010102055.1, forward strand.
CTATAGCATAAAGTCCGTAGATGGAAAAGATCATAGATTAGAGGATTGGTAAGAAAACCAAGACGAAAACATATTTTGAGTATTTGGTAAAGTGGAAAGGACACCCAATAAGAGATGCTAGTTGGGTAAATAAAGAAGATATTCAGAAGCATGGAAAGTCAATGTAGGATCTCATGGACACGAGTCCATGAATTTTTTTCTAAAGGAGTATGATTTAGGAGCATCGTCATCAAAGCACAAGTGGAGGACAACTCAGCGCTCTAGCACACATTTTGAAGTGATTTGAATTTTAAAGATGGAATATCATGAATATATCTTGAAAATATTGTAATTAAATAACTTCTTAAATGTTAAGAGGATGATCCATCACATGAGATCGATGGAGGTTATATTTTCTTTAATGCAGTTTATTGCAATACATATCTTAAGCATTTTCTCTTATCTGTCCATACCGATCATTTATTGTAATAATCCTTAGTAGTTGAAAGATTTTAATTTGATAGGATAGCACTAAGGTAGTCAAAGGGAAAAGATCTATGCACTCTTTTTGTATAAATATATGTATTGTTGTCCAGAAGAGGCTATTGAAAGTTATTTGAAGTTGTTATTGTTGAATCTTATCAGAGTTGTATGAACCCATGTACATATCATTTGAATGAATATACCAGAGAACCATTGATCCAAATGTTTGGTGTTGTTGTTACCATGTCTATCTGAATGAGTGTTAGGCTTTATGTTTAATTGCAATTCTCTATTATTATTTGTTCTTATGTTATGAACGCATTTGCAAGGTTTAATGTATGAATCTGTGAGGATTAGATAAGTTTCAATTGTTTCTCTTCTTCGAGCCCATGTAAGGAGTGCATAGTGTCCACAAAGTGTGCGTTCACAGAGTCTAGTTCGAATCAGAATCTTAGAAGAGATAACGTGAAGATTTTATTTTCAAGGAGTGAAAAGTGTCAGCAAGGTGTGCATTGACAGAGTTTCTTTTTACTCAGAAGTTCAGGAGAGATAAATGAAGCTTTGTTTGCACAGAAGTGTAGAGGACCTCATAGGGTGTGCATAGGAAGAAATACACTCAACGTTGTATTGTTCAGGAGGAACAATTAAATCGTGTAAATAGATGTTGCAAGGAGTGCACAGTCTCCCAAAAGGGGTCAAGTCGAAAGAAACTTGTTTGCAAGGTGGGCACAGGGTTGATATTCAGTTAAGTGTTGAAGAAAATTTTTGAGAAGTTCAAAGTTTCAAGGAGGAACAAGCTCAAAAGAGATGGCGGGTGGAAATTATTCAATAGGGAGGAGCCCATTGAAAATTTCCTAATCAATGAGAGAGATCCATTCGGAGGAATCATGATCTTTCCAGACCATGATATCTAGGAGAGTTGCATGGAGGATAGTCTTTGAAGTCCTTTGGCACTTCGTGTATTCCAAGGTTTGGGAGTGGTTAAGAAGCGGGATTGTCGAAGTCCCGAAGAGCGGAGTGAATCTAAGTTGTCAGTATGAAGGAGGATATGTGGAAGCAGATCGAAGAGTCTGGGAGATAACACTTCGGGATATTGTAATGGAGAAAAGGAAATTTTTGCCAAAGTCCCGAAGTGGTGAAGTAAATCTGGACCGTTGGATCCAAAAGGGTACGTGGCAGAGATCCATGTACTTTGGGGGAAATAAATTCGATGAAAAGTCTGTGTGGAGTGAGAAAAACTCCCAAAGCTCGAAGTAGCAAAGTAAATTGTGGTCGTCAATCTAAAGAGGACACACGTCATCAGGTCATGGAATCCTGAAGCATGTGATTCGGGAAAAAGTTAAGGAGGAAGTGGAGTCATTGACCATAGGTCATCCGAAGCTCCAAAGGTAAGAAGCCCATACTAGCTGTCATTCACTTGGACATGTGGCACCAGATCTATCACTTCGGTGATAGGACACTTCGGGGAAACAAATATTAAGTTCATGAAGGTCGAAAGTCCCAAAGGTTGAAATCAATAGGAGTTGTTAATGAACTGAGGAACATGTGGAGCGTGGAGATTTACTCCAGAGAAAATTCACTCCAGAAGAAGTGAAGACTGAAGAAACGAGAACTTCCGAAGGCCAGAGCGTTGGAGTTCATCTGAGTCATTCGTTGGAAAATGACATGTGGTGGAAGATCTGTCACTTCGGAGGATTGACACTTCAAGAGAAAGAGGAGAAAAGGAATGTTAACCGAAATTTGCTCAAGGGGGAAACCAAAGGACAATCTTGACCGTAGATCGAGGTGATCATGTGGCACTTGATCCATAACTCCGAGTAGAGGTCACCTCGGGGGAAAAAGGTGTTGAAATGTTTGGAACTCCTGAAGCTGAAGTTCTGAAGTAGATCATAGTCGTTGGCTATCAGAGAAAGCGTGAACTGTAGATCTGGTCCAGGTGATTTCGTCGGTCCAGAGTTCGAGGAAAAAGGAGTCAGTTGCATCCAAAACTGTCGAAGCCTGAAGTCCTGAAGGTGTATAGCCAGAGGTCATAGCCCGTGGTCATAAGGAAGAAGGGCCTAGCAGAGGGGATATCACTCAACATTTAAATTTACCAGAGGCGCCAGGAAAATGGTTGTGCGGGTGAATCAATCCTGTGTGGGTAACAACAAGGGGCTTTTGTAAATTAATTCCAGGGTCTATTAGAGGCCGAAGAGCCAATTCAACTCATTGTTTGAAGATCCTTGACCGGGAGGTCACAGAACCTCGAGGAGAGAAGGGGGAGCTGCATCACTAATCCACATGCATATATTGTTAAAATCATTAGTAATTATATTTTAAATTGATCGGTGTTGTTGATATAAATATGAGCCCTGTTGTGACATTATTGTACTGTGTGCACCGCACGCCGCAATTTTTTTTTTTTGAAAAAAAAACTAATAACGACAGGGTTTGGGATCCATTGCAATGAGTTATACCTTTGCAACCGATACTAAATGCCCCGTATACAAGTACAAAAAAACATATAAAAATCTATATCTTAAAAAAAATGAAAATAAAAAAACCCTATAAAAATATATAGCTTAAAAAACGAAAATCCCCTTGTGAAATATAGAAAGGGGAGCCAAGAAAAATAACAAGAAAGCTAGGGCTTCCAAAACCTAAGGTAATTATGAAATCCTTATATTTTTTTATGATTACATTGAAAATAGTCTAAATCAAATAGGGAAATATTGAGATGATCAATATAATGAAATCACATAGCTAAAATTTCTCTGCTACAGATTTGTATGTGGCCTACGGAGATCCCTTCCAAATTTGGCTCTTCAAAAAATCAACCCACTCTAAATTATTTGCAAGTAAATCTCTCTTACACAAATATCCGCTCTTAATTTTTCCAAAAAATGAAATAATGAATAGTGTTTTCATTTATGAACACATTTAAAAAAATGAAATTCCTACCCATTTTTTCACTTTATATTTTCGCGCATTGATGATAAACCCAACTGATTTTTGTTTGTAACATATTTTTAGTGCACTATATAGTTTAGCGCACCTATGCACTTTAATGAGAAATGGTGCACTTTAAAGCATCAATATTCTTTAAGCGCACCAGTGCGCTTGGTCCGTATAGAAGCAACAATGAAAAGTATATATTTAGGATTTTATCTTTTTTTTCACTATACATTCATTACGTTACAAACTTTTAGGCACCTAGTGCGCTATAGACATACAAACACAATAGTGTCAATTTTATTGACATAATAAAAATGCAAACCTCTGCAATTAAATTTTGCATAGATTTTGCTTATAATATTAGGCGCATGGTACGCTATAGACATATAAATGCACCACTGTTAATTTTATTGACACAATAAAAATGAAAACCTCCACAGTTAAATTTTTCAAATATTTTGTTTACATTTTTAGGCTCTTGATGTGCTATAGGCATACAAATGCACTGGTGTCAATTTTATTGACATAATAGAAATGCAAACCTCCGCAATTAAATTTTGCGGAGATTTTTCTTTGTGGAGACATCAATGAAGGTGACTCTTCGATGCTTTTCATAATTTAATGCACATGTGCCTTCTTATATATAAACACATCAGTGCCTTCTTATATATAGATGCACTAGGGCATCTGTAAATAATTAAGAGCACAAGAAAAATTTAAAAGGCCATTTGAAATTTTGTTTGAAGTTAGATTGTTCTATTCTTCCCAAACTTTCATTTAAGAGTTCATTCACTTATTGATGATGGTTTTGGCTCAAATGCATGGAAAAAAGGTTATAATATCAAATGGACAATTCTTCAGATTCTAGCTCATTCCATATCGTTGCAAGTTCTTCAACTTCTCCCCCACAATTTGAAGTAAGTCTATATTTTATTTATAATTCATTTATCTTATTGAATTTATGTCATTTATGTACATGCATTTGAATAATTGTTAATTGAATTTTGTAGGACCATGATTCTAGATCGAGTTTGGATGCACAAGATATTCCACCAGTCTAAAAATGTTGCAAACTCTTATCAGTAGAAAGATACCACAAGAAAATGTTTGATGAAAATGGACAGTGCCTTTACCCTATCAATTGTAAGATGCCATCTTCCAACAACCTGTAGCCTGGGTCAACAACATTACACCATGAATTGGATCTCTTTTATGACACATGAATAGTATGTGGTTGTTCATAATGTAAAGGGTTGAAGAAGAACCCTCAACGTGTCACATTGTCCCATTATATTAATAACCAACTACCCAAAATTGATGGTCTAATACCTCCTACTGCGGTCAAGAATCTAATATGTGATATTTAAAATACATGTAGGAACACTTCCTTATGCTCATTTTTTAAAACGTTGGAAACCAAATCAACTAAGTTTCGTCCTCAATTGGCCAACCTGTCTCCTTCTGTTCATTCCATGGAGAGTTCTAGTAAGTCAAAGTATGATCTTAATATTACCCAAAACATCTCTACTAGGAGATCCAAAAAGTTGTATGATCTCAGAGAAAAAATGTCCAAGTACACACCAAACTCTGTTCAATTTTTGGAAGGTGGTGATGACTTCCCTCTTCCTATCCATTTGAAAAATAAATACCAAACCTGTTACAACCAAGCTTTGTATGGAACTTGGATGTCTCTCATGCTTGTGCCCAATGTTGGAACCAAATTATCTTTTGCGGTAATAGTTATATGATTTCCAAGTCTAAAATAGATGTTGTAAATCTTGGTTTGTTTATCCTTTCACATGTATCCATTCCTCCCAAACAATCAATAACACTTATTACATTTTATAGTCCTCTTTATAGTTGGTTTGATTACTTGAATATTGTTAAATACAAACATAACATTTCCATGTATAGTATGTGCATGAATGGTTATGCTTATGGAAACCTTAATAACAAAAATATGTTATATATCAATGGTTTTCCATGAACTTATGGGAACATTTCAAGGTTCATAAATAGTTGTAATTCCTCATTATTTAGTGCAAATTTTTCTGTTGAGTCCTGAACACTCCAATGACAAAGAGTTATTTATGAAAATGAATGCATCGGGATTTTTTGTTGTGCATGCAATACACAATTTGTCTCCTGGTGACGAGTTGTTAATAAACTATAACTTTCATCGACCACCAACTGCTCATAAAAAATGCTTTGCATTGGGTTTACCTTTAGATGTCCCCTTGGGGCATAAGAAAAAGATGATTGAGTAATTGGATTTTTTGGATTTTCAATGGAACTAATACAAATTTATTTCTTAATTTGACATTTTTCTTACAAAGTGGTTGGTTTCATGCTACAATCATTACATCAAAGATGGGGACTAAGCCATATAACATCTACATAGGGACTTTTGTTTATTCTATTTCGTTATGAGGATATTCATGAATAATTATTATAATGTTATCAATAAAATAAATGAAAAAGTAACATTTCATAAGAGTAACTATTCAAATTAATTTCTTCATTCATTAACCAAATCCAATATTTCCATACATGTTAATACAAAATCAACGAAATGCAATAACATATTTTGTTAATATAAGATTGAACTAAAACTTACATAATTTTAGATACTTTTTTAATACAAGATTCATAAAGTTGGTGATAGAGTTAAAAATTGTAAAACCATTTCATCAAAAGTGTATAGATCTAACTTTATTATTCTATATTCTTTATATTTAATAATTTAAACTTAATTAAATAAATTTAATATATTATAATAGTTGAATAATATAAATTAATCAAATATTTGGAAAAAATAAATATAATAATTGTGATTTTAGTAAATGATTATATTATAGCATTGTCTTGTAATATTTGAATAATACAAATTAGTAAAATAACATTATTATTAGTGAATAATTATATCATAAGGTTATTATTACAATGTATGAAAAATACATAATTATTCAAATCAAAATAATTTTACTCAACATATTTATGTGTTTTTCGTTGTAAACATGTTTAATCATCATATTGTATTTTGTTGGACAAAAAACAATTCACCTTGAAGAAGAATGAAAATTTGTATGACATTAATGGTTACAAGTTTTTCCAATCACAATCCAAAGTAAATGATTTTATAAAACTAAAGTTAAAATTATATATATGGAAACTCTAAATTCTAATGAGTGATACATATCAAATTTAATTTAAAAATAGAGAAATTATTAACATACTCATAATAAATTTTATAAATCAAACAACAAAAACATCAACATGATTTGAAAAAACAAAATATACATGTGCGTTATATTGTTTATAGCACACCCGTGCGATTTAAAGTGCAGTGTCATGGTTGTTATGTAAAAATGAACTAACAAACAATTTAATTGACAAAGTATGTATGCAAAGCTCCACAATTAAATTTTTGCTGAGGTTGTGCTTTGCAGAGGCAATCACTCCTCGATGCCTTTCATAATTTAGTGCATGAACTCAATTCTATACCACTCCCTCATTTCTTTGGATCACATCACCTCCTCCACAAGAAACTCGACTTTCTCCAAGATATCACCTTCGTCATTCTTGTATCCATAATATGAACTTGTGTTAATTTGTTTATAAATCACATTCCTACACCTCCTCTTCTTCACCTCAGGGGGATTATCGAATAACTCTTTGAAATTGGGGAGGAATTTTGTATCCCCAAAGCATCTATAATAAAGTCCATTGTTGGTGGAACCAGGTACATCAACTTCGTTCCCTTTAGAGTATGTCATCTTGGCCCCTACTTTGGCATAATTAGGACTACCAAGATCTATGATTAGAGCTTCATAATTCCTATTTTGCTTGATTAGAAAGAAAGGAACCTTGATGCATGTCTTAATTATAATAATTTTTCAACCTCAAGAATGACCTAAGGCCCATATTGTATGGTTAATATAACTTAAGAATCACATTTGAAAAAAAACTGATGATGCATAAGATTTGCTAACATGCCATATCACTAAATATTAAGCATTTCCCTGGACTTAACTTGATCCTCCATGAGATTACCACTCATGTTTTTACTAAGAATCTCATGTTTCTTCTTCTCCACAACCATGTTCTCAATCTCTTTCTCATATGAAAATGGGTACATGGAAAACAAACTATCACTCTCTCTGTTGTTGTTTTTCATTGTCCTTCTCTACCATTTCTTCTACCACATATTCCTCTTCCTCGAACAAGACCAACTTAATGACAACGACCTCTCCACTCTTAATCATCAACTTGGCCTCCCTCTTGACAGATTCAAACTTATGCCACTCCCTCAGTTCTCTGGCCCACATATTCCTCTCATGGGTTGCTTAAATTTGTCCAATATACCATCCTCATCATCCCTCTAGCCATAATAACTGGTGTCAATTCACTTGTAATCCCTACTTCCTAGACCTCCTCTTCTTTTCCTCATGGGGATTGTAAAATAAATATTTGACGCAGGGGAGGAATTTCCCATCCCCACTTGTACAATTGGTTTTTAGAAGATGACATGTTACAATATTCTAACAGCTACTTGTACAAGTGGGGTTGTGAAATTCATCCCCAGTGTCAAAGAGCTATTCGATAAGTCCCCTGAGCTAAATAAGAGGAGGTCTAGGGAGTGAGGATTACAAGATAATTGACACCAATTATTATGGCTAGAGGGATGAGGAGGACGATATCTTAGAGAAATTCGAGTGGCTTGCGGAGAAGGAGATGTAGACTAGAGCAATGAGGGTGTGGCATTGGTTCAAGTCTGTTAAGATGAAGGTCAAGTTTATTATTAAGAGTGGAGAGTTCGTTGTCGTTAAGCTGATCATGTTCAAGGAAGAGGAAGATGTGGTAGAAGAAATGGTAAAGAAGGACAAGAGAAACCAACAATAGAGAGAGAAAGAGTTTGTTTTCCATGTGCCCCTTCCATATGAGAAAGTGATTGAGCACACGATTGTGGAGATGAAGAAACATGATCTTCTTAGTAAATACAAGAGTTTGGATTTCATGTAGGAGAAGTTTGGGGCCAAGGAAATTCTTAATATTTATCGATATGGCATGCTAGTGAAGATTATGGATCATCAATTGTTTTTCCAAATGTTCTTCTTAAATTCTATTAAATATACAATATGGGTCTTAGGTCATTCTTGAGGTTGACAGAGTATTATAATTAAGGCATCCACCATGGTTCCTTTCTAGTTGATTAGGTCAAAGGGGAACTAGGAAGATTTGATCATAGAGCTTGGTAGTCCAAATTATGCCAAAGAAGAGGCCAATATAGAAGACTTGGAGGGAAATAATTTGATGTTCTTAGTGCCATCGTCAAGGGAAAAAGTTATAGATACTTCAGGGCTACAAATTTTATCCTTGACCTCAAAGATATTTTGGAAAATCCCCCTTGAGGCGAAGAAGAGGAGGTGTAGGTATGAAATTTACAAGAAAATTGATGCCCATTCATATTATGGCTATAGAAATGATGAGGATGGTATCTTGAATAAAGTTGAGCGGCCCACGAAGGAGGATATGTGAGATAGAGAACTGAGGGAGTGGCATAAGATCGAGTATGTGCACTAAATTATGAGAGACATCGAAGAGTGACCTATGTTTTTTCCTCTGCAAAACAAAACCTCCACAAAATTTAACTGTGGAGGTTTGCATATGTAGTTTGTAAATTAAATTGTTTTTCTTCCAATTGTTGTTGGTGCTTCTCCTACGCTTATTGTTGTCGTCGTCTTTGATTCAAATAAAATTATTTTTCAGAACATATATATAGATAAAACAAATTGAAATTATAAATCACACACATATATAAATAATTTGTTTTTATTGAAAACTAAAATTAATTTTTGTTTGTAAAAAAATATGGAAAAGTAACTGGTGCTACTAAAATAGTTACTAAGCCTCATGACCAGTGCACTATATCAGCCACAAAGCACCACTAAGCAGTGCGGTACGCCAAAACACACCAATGCATTATTGTTAGTTGAGCACTGATATATACATAGCAGTGTGTTATGTTATAGGACACACCAGAGATGAGGCATCTAACAAGACACCCCACTATGCCATTTCACATATGTTATGTGCAATGCAGTTCAATTTGTTCTACAAAATGCACCACTTTGTTAATTTTTTTGATTGGTAAACCATGAGGTGTGATTTGTTGTATGCAAAGCATCGATACTATACTTTCCTTGAAGCACTGATGATTTTTTAGCAATGCATTGTCTTTGATGATGCATCAGTAATGGGGGCATTTTAGAAAACGCACTGCTATGATAATTTTTTAAATATTTTTCCTAGTGTTTCTTTATTGAAATGAATGCACTAGAGTTCCGTTTTTCTAATTTTGTGTGATTTTAACCAGTGTGTTTGTCTTAGAATGTACCGATAATGGGGTGTCCCACAAGATGAAACACTACAGTAAATTATTATATATTTTTCCTAGTGCCTTGCAATACACAACACCGGTGCATTATCGTGGATGTGAAGTTTGACATGGAAAATTGGGTGGTGTGATCGGTTAATTAAACATACCGGTGCTTGATTTGTTTAAGAGCATGATCATTTTGTTAACCCGTGTGTTGCTATTTTATAACACACTGTTTACGGGGTGTTCCTGAAAACACAATGCTATGCTAACTTTTAGAAATTTTAAAGGTGTCATCCTATGAACAACACTGGCACATATGTTCATCATATATGCACTATAAACAAACTACTACATTAAATTTTTAAATATTTGTCCCGGTGCCACTCTATTAACAACACATGTGCATTTTGTTGGAATGAACGCACTAACGTTACATTTTTCTAATTTTGTGTGCATTTTTTACTGGTGATTTTGTCATAGAATGCATTGGTAAGGAGGCATCCCATAAATGAACTGTTGTGGTAAATTATTATATATATATTCCCAGTGCCTTGTAGTAGACAACACCGATGTGTTATCGTGGATTTGATGCACCACCAGACCAAAATTTTGATATGAAAAACTGGGCAGTGTGATCAATTAATCGAATGCACTGGTGCTCCATTTGTTTTAGAGTGTGAGCATTTTGTTAATCGGTGTGTTGTTATTTCATAATGCACGTTTTACGAGGAGTTCCATAAAATGCACCGCTATGTTAACTTTTAGACCATTTAACGATGTCATTCTGTGAACCTCACCGGTGCATTTGTTTATTATATACACACCATTATCGATGATTCTAGTAAATTCATTGGACGCATCGACATATGGGGTGAGCCGAATCATTTTAATGCACAATGTGGAAAAAACAATTATAAAAAAGATCAAATTTCAAGCCACTTTCAAATTTTAATGTAATGAAAATGCAAATGACAAGGTAATAAACAATTTACTTGATGTCTTCTCTCCCAACGATGCATGGTTGCACCGTAGATAAGAAATGAAAAATTACAGTATTTTTCCAAAATTTTGAAATGTGTGGAATTTACTGGTGCAACTATCGAACTGACGGTAGAGCACTGCAAACATGGTGATTGTAGAAGGAGAATCAACAATGGTGCTTGTTGTATAGGTTGGAAGAACAAAATGAGGTGTAACAATGAAAATCAATATGGTAATTTTTTTTTATTTAACCATTATTCAATGCGTCCTACAGTTGTATGCATCGAGTCATTCTGTTTATGTGGGCATCGGTGCACCGTAATACAACAAAATCACCGACGAAAAAAACTTCCTATAAATCCTCTAGATTCCCACCTTATATATATATATATATATATATATATATATATATATAATGTTGAATCACCAGGACATCCACATTGTGTGTGCACTGATGCATTTTTATCTTATAGGAGCATTGCTAAAAAACCTCCACAAAACCTCTAGCCACCTACCTCCATTATATTTTTTTGTTTTATTGGATAACAGTGAGCCTTAATTTTGAAGCGTCGTGGCATCTGTATTATGTGTGCATTAGTGCATTTGTACCTTACATTTGAACTGTTAAAAAAACCTCTACAAAATCCTTTGATTTCCCACCTCCGCTATAAACAGAGAAGGGATAAATTTTCCAGGGAGGTTTCGTAAAAACCTCCACTACAAGGTGTTCTCCTTGTAGTGATAAGAAGAATTAACAAATGAAAAGGGAAATAGTTGAAAATTAAAGAATTGAAAAGGAGGTAGTGGTAGAAACAGAAAAGGAAATGCTGGAAAAATAAGTTAAAGCACTAAGACTTCATATAGAAGTTGAGGAAATAAAAAGGATTGAATACTTGAGATTTTTAAGAGAGGAAGAAGTTGGGAAGGAGAAGAGGAAGCAAGAAAGAAGAGAGAAGACCAAGAAAAGAAAAGGGAAGAGGAAGCTAGAGGTTCAGGACCCATGGACACTAGGAATTCTTATTCTGAAACTGCATGCAACACCTTGGGTGCATCTATCACAGGGTAGAATTTCCCTCTAGGTGAGATTGGTTTTGGGAAATCCACCCCTTCTAAGTTGGGCATAGTCACAATTTTAGATTATTTTGTTTTTAACAAGACCAAGGGAAGAGTGGTAAAACAATCATATAAGAAAATCTATTTAGATTTATGAACTCACATTCACTATGGAGACATCGTTGATGGAAAACAAAAGAACAAATCTAATTTCCGTAGCTTATGCAAGTGTCGCTTTTCCTAATCTTTAGAATTTAATAGTCGGAACATGGCTAAGGAAATTGAAGAATATAAAAAAAAGGTGGAAAATTTGGAGCGAGAGGTGGCACATTATAAAAAAAAACATGACTAATTTATCTAAGTTCAAGGATTGCACCTTTAAACTCCAAGAGGAGCTGAACATTGTACATAAGATAATGTTTTTAATATATAAGAGTTCTAGTATTATGCTACTCAGTTTCTCACCTGCCTTGAAAATGTTAAAGATAAAAAGGTAGTGTTGTATGGAGTACAACTCAACATGGATGAACTAAGAAAATGACAAGAAGAAGAGAAAAATTCCCTATAAGACTTACTTAGGATGACAGATAAGGAAAATCAACTCAATTATCAAGCCTTGGGAAATCGTCAATCAACAAGCACATCACTAGAGAAGGACATCACGGCTTTCATAAATAATTGCAAATGTTTACATCTTGCTACAGAAAAAGTATTTGAAAGATGTTATCTTCCATCACTTGGAGACATGGTTGCATTAATTCCCATGAAAAATGTCTTAAATGAGATAAAGGAAAGTATTCGGAACAAGGGGATCACAATTGGGATGACTCCAAATATTTCCAAGGAGATCCTAAAGGAATACATTGCTAGCCCCTCCAAAGAAATTAACTCAATTAATTCGTTCCTTAGCACATTAAAAAGAGGAATGAGGCCCACACCAAAATAATTAGTGTCATATGAAGTTTCCTTTGAGAAATTGATTTTTAGGTGTATATTAGGCATATCTTCACAACATGAGGTATGGGCCACCTACATACAAGTCAAAATGCATGATCGACTATGACCATAGTGAAGGATGAATTGTAATTTAGAATATTATTTAGAAAAATCAAGTAGGGGAGTTGAAAATTTTATAACTTCCAAAAGGAATCAAAGAATACATAAAGTAATTATAGACCGAAGACTTTAAAATCCAATCAAAATGCTATAGAATGGACTTTTTTCTTGTTGATAGTTTGAAAACTCTTTGATAATTTTAATGAGAAGAATCCCCTAGGACCAATTTTTTGAATAGGAGCACTGGTGTCCAATACTGTGTATGTTGAGAATTGTTTTTAGTGTTTATGTTGTTACTAATAACACTATAAGATTGTATTTTTCTATTGATGACTTTTTTGCAATAACTATTATAGTTGTTGGTTTGATCTTCTGATATTTTTCCTTTGAGATTGTAAATGTGAGATTGTGAATGGTAATGTAATAATAAACTTCTCTGCTTTTCATTCTTGTTCATTCTTATGTGTTTCTTCTTTTCTCAAATAGATTTATGTTTCATAACTCACAAAAATCTATAACTAATCTCGTTTTAACTAGTTAAAATATTCTCCTAGCCAGGATAGGTTAAACATGACTGCATTTTTCATATAGATTAAAAGAATTCAACATTTTTCATCTCACAATCCATTTCACATCAAACAATAACAACTTCCAGGCTAGAATCTATATGGGTTCCCTATTCCAAACAATGTGAAGGGTAACTAGGATTTGGTAACTAGGACTCTAAATCGGGGATAACCCATTGCTATTGAGTAGGGAGCTTTTCTTGCCACAATAGATGGCATGAATTTGATATAGAAAAAAACATGAAAATCAATGTTTACAAGATTTATATATGTACAATTTCTTTGTCACTTCAATGTTAATTCTATTTCCAAATAGTGATTTAAAGAAAACTTATTAGTTAAATATGGTCATAAGGTATGAAATTAAAATTTTTGGTAATGATAATACCATAATGAAAGAAGGAGTTCTTATATTAATTTTAGAGCTTAGATTTCAAAACAAGTTTTTAAATTGGTAAATATTTTGCTATAAATAATGCTTTATAAATTATTGATACTATTTTTTTCTTATACATAACTCTTTGGGAAACTTTCAGGCACTTTCCCTCATTATGAGGATGGTGCCCATTATAAAGCGGGTGGTGTAGACTTAGTGTTCTTGGCCCTACGAGAAATGCATTGGAAACGTACATAATGTGCAATATTACTTGAAACATTTTGGAAACAATGGCACCAACCAATTGATATAACCCTCACTATCTGATACTATTGTGTAATAGATGACATATTTATATAAATAACAACAATCTCTTGGGTTTTCTTACATATAAGAAATAAACATGGTCTTAGTAGATGGGTTCTTTGTAAGGAAAATGAGGAGAATATTAGTCATCTCCTTTTGTCTCATGTTTATCTTATTCAGGTTTGGAAGGAGTTAGGAGAGATTATTGGTCTAAAGGATGTCTGGGTGTGAGGTTCTATTGAGGAAAGCTTAAGGTTATGTGTCACAAATATTTCTCTAAAAATTTTCAAATACTTTCCTTTGATTGTTGTCTAGGGGATATGGCTTGCATGCAATGCATGCATTTTTTATGATAGACATATTCCTCTAACACAATGTGTAGTTTAAAGCATGCCAATGTTGGATTTATTTAAATAACTCTCCAAAGAAAATACGGTGAGGGTGGTTATTGTTTAACAGATTGATGAAAGTGGTTACTAGGAATACTTTAATGGGGCTTTTCAAGGGTACCCACCTTCTTGTGGGGATAGGAAAGTATTCATTTGAAGGATTCTCATTTGATAAATTTCAAGGTTGAATTAGGAAAAGGCACTAACAATTTTTCTGAATCAATGGCCTTGAAACTATTTCTTATCCTTTCAACCAAAAAAGGGATCCCAAAAATATAGATCTTTGGAGACCCCTTGGTGGTGATCTATTTGATGTATGGTGTTTTCAATTTGGAAAAATATTTGTTGAGGTCCATTTATGAGGAAATTATACTTTATAAATATCCTTTTAACTTTATCTCTATTTACAAAGAAAGGAATGGAGAATCTGATGATATCTCAAAGGCAAGTTTGCAGTTGTCTTCAAGTTTGTGGCATGTGCATGAAGTCAAAGAGGAACAATCCTCTAAATATTTTCACAACCTTGTTTGAGGATATTGTTCTAGGTGATTACTTAGGAAATTATTCTACGGTTTTTACAGTTTTCATATGGTTCTTGTAGATAGCTCTTTCAGTTATTTGTTAAACTATGTAGTGATACATGGCACAAGAACCAACAACAAAGGCTTTATCCATCTCAACAATATATTCAACAAAGGATATCAATATCTAGTGCATGGTTGTAATGATCTCATGAGCGTAAGAGTGTCAACACATTGACAAATCCTCAATAGATAAGGATGAAACCTTATCAAGGATAAGGATGAAAAGCCATAAAGATGTGATCTAGCACTTCGTGATTGTATAGGGACTCACATGCTAATAATCCCCCTTCAATCATACATCTAAATAATTATACCAACAAGGAAACATGAAATAGTGCATAAACTAGTGCCATTTCAATCCTAAATATGAAACTTTTGAACTGAGCTTTTATGAAGATGTGCCTAAAAAACCACCAAATCAAGATGTTGGAAAATCATATAGTTTTGAAAATCCCACTATTTGAACATGTGAGTTCCAATATATATAAATTTTCCACCAATATGAAATACAATATTTGATGAGAGTGAATTATGAGAAATGCATGACAACCCAATTAAATGTCAAGAAAAAATACTAGGTCTAATGAACATCCATGTGAACAAAATGTCCATGATATTGCTCTAAAAAATGACACACAAATAGTGTCAATCAACATCCCGATCATCAATTTCTAAAAGGCGATGAAATCTTTGCAACTTTGTGGTTGTTTTTGTTGTTGAAAATTGATTTTGATGATCATCATCAATATTCCCTCCTTTTTAGGTTGAAAGGTGAGAAGCATGTCAAAGAGATCTAAGCTTGAGATTTGGAATCTTCAATAGATATTTCATCAATGTATCTGGTGGTTTTGGTTGAGCACTAACCATTTTCACTTGATACCATGTATCTAGTGGTTTTTTTTAACCACTAACCATTTTGATTTGATCATTGTATGTGGTGGTTTTGTTTGACCACTAACCATTTTCATTTGATCAATGTACTCCACCCATTGAGGTGCAAGAGAGTTTCATTTTGTTTCATCAATGTACTCTGCTCTTGAGGTGAAAGAGAGTACCTTTCTTTTTTCATTTTTGTACTTCCCCCCATTAATGTACAAGGGAGTATCCTTTTGGAGTTTTGGAATGAGTTTTCAATTTGAATTGGGCCCCGATCATTCCCAAAATTATCATTTGTAACAATTGATTGGAATCCATATGCTTTTGTAACTTTTTCATGCAAATATGTCTTTACTCGTGTTTGAACATGAAAATAATACTTATGTAAAATCTTTTTCTAAATGCATGCCATGCTAAAATTTGATCCAACCATAATGAACTATTTGTTTTTAACTTTCTTCTTCTTTCAACATTTGTCTAAATGATGATTTATCTTCCCATAATGAACACAGGGATGAAGATAAAAACACTATATCTCCATATGGACAACTCGATGACAATGTTGACATTAATAAAGAACCTCCTCAATGCATTTATCATCAATTGTATCAACTTGTTTAACATTTGAATCTTGACCCTTCAAAATTTCGACAAGAAATCTAGCACTCACAAACTGACAATTTCTTTTAAGCCATATCAATTTCTTTTAAATTACAATTCTTCCCAAGGTTTGACCATGATTATGGAAAGATCATGAATTCTTTCTTCAAGTTCACATTCACTTATATTTCTTTTGGTATCACTCTAGGCTTTTTCATATTCTACTTGTGATTCATCTTCAAAAAAACTTGTCTTCATCAATTCATTGTTAATGAATGATTCCATCTCATAAATAGCTAAGGAATCATCAACCATATCATTTATTACATTTATATCACCCATTTGCATTAGTTCATTTGTGTCACAAGTGGCATCAACCATTAGCATCAAGTCGTTTGTGTCACAAGTGGCATCAACCATTTGCATCAATTCATTTTTGTCACAGGTTGCATCAACCATGGACTTAATTTGCGTTTTTAGCATTTCCTGATCCTTTTCAATTAATTTTAGTTGAAATAATTCAATCAATTTATCATTCAAATCAATTTTATTATGAATATCAACAACCCAATTATCCAAATCATGTAAGGAGTCGTGTAGTCCTTTAATTTATTGATTGGTGTTTTACAAATTCTTTTCTCCTTTACCCATTTTAGATTTGCAATTGTCACACTTGCTTGTATGTGTTTGACTCACACTCACTTGTACTTGTCAAAAAACTTTAGGGTGTCACTATAACTAGTTAAGGAATCATCAATCATATTTTTTTTTTCATTTGTATTAACCACTTGCATTAGGTCATTCGTGTCACAAGTTTCATCAAACATTGACTTGTCTTGTTTCATGTTTTCAATTTGCATTATTAGCATCTCATGCTCCTTTTCACTCAATTTTTATTTAAGTGATTCAATCACTTTATCCTTCATATCCATTTGCTTGTGAAGAGATTCAACAACCTAATCATTTTAAATTATGCAAGGAGTCCTATAGTTCTTTAATTTCATGATTGGCATTTTGTAAACACTTTCCTCCTTTAACCATTTTAGATTTGGAATTATCGTGCTCATTTGTACTTGCTTCTTGTTTGTGTCACAATCACATGCAATTGTCTCCATCAACCTTAAGGTGTCAGGTACTACCGAAAATGCGCCATAATATTATTTTTACAATAATTAAACTTTGATGAAAATGTCCTCCTTATTCAATTTTAGGTAGGTCATTTATCATAATTTTTACAATTGTTTTTTTCAAACACTCCTCCTCTTGAACTCTTAAAATATGGATCCAATTTGCTTCAATTCAATGAATCTAAAAACTATGGATCCAAAAAGAAACTTGAATTCAAGCATAATTGAAGCAAAATTTACATGGGTCATTAATGATTGACCTTTGAATTTAGTTTTATTTATTCGACAATAATCCATCAAGTTTATAGGTACAATCAACTCTTATCCTTTTTATTACATGAAATTAGATACCTTCTTTGTATAGGAGTGTTTTATTCTCAAGTTGTAGTAATAATCACAATGAGTAGTTTGAAAAATTATTGTTACATGAAATTAAATACCTTCTTTGTATAGGAGTGTTTTATTCTCAAGTTGTAGTAATAATAACAGTGAGTAGTTTGAAAAAAATGGCAAGCATGAAGATTAAGTGTCAAAACTATACACAAAATATCCACTATCAAGCAATTAAAAGAAATCATCACGAACACAATATGTACCTTAGACCCCCTTATTTTGATTATATGACAAATATAAAACACAATCATCACATTAAAATGATCTTGTTATTAATTTTACAAGAGGAAATAGTAAAAAAAAAAATATTGTTTTAACTAACCTCCTTTTTTTAATTTTTCAAAAAACTTCTTTCGCTTCCGCTTATAACTCTTGGATTAGTCAATTACATCCAAAAGTGATAAAAATAACAATAATTTGCTAATTCCCCACTTCACTTTTCTTAAGATTGAACGAGTTTGAACCTTTTACAAAGTAATTCCCCAACAATTACAATCCTTAAATCCTTAAAGTTTTTCACAATAAAAATATTAAAAATTAAGCATACTTTCAACCACCATACTTTCTTAAATAAAAATTAAGCAAAAGATCTTACAATTTAAGGATACTTTCTTGAAGCTTATTGAAACTTTTAAAGCAAAAGATTTTACAATTTTAATGTTAGAAATATTGAATACACGTTACCAATATCCATTAAGATCCATGCCAACAAGGCTGCGTTGTTAAGCCTCCACCATTGCACATTATTTACTATAGCTATTATAGCCATATTTTACAAAATTTTGAATGATGTTTGAAGACTATTTAAATCCCTTAGTGGATGCTTAATGATGTAATATTTTTGGACTGTTAAGTGACTTGTCTTGGCATATTATTTTTGCCTTATTGGATAGTCTATCTCTTTGAAGATACCAGAAAATGCTTAAATGCATTTACACAATGTAACTTTCAATTTTTATGAATGAAATTATAAATATATATATATATATATATATATATATATATATATATATATATATATATATTNACATTATTTATTATAGCTATTATAGTCATATTTTACAAAACTTTGATTGATGTTTGAAGACTATTTAAATCCCTTATTGGATGCTTAATGATGTAATATTTTTGGACTCTTAAGTGACTTGTCTTGGCATATTATTTTTGTCTTATTGGATAGTCTATCTTTTTGAAGATACTAGAAAATGCTTAAATGCATCTACACAATGTAACTTTCAATTTATATGAATGAAATTATATATATATTCCAAGTATTTGAAGTACTTGAAATTTTTACCGATACTATATAGGGGTATTACATAGGGGAAATACTTCTTCATTTTGAGGATGGTATCTGGGGTAAATCTTAGATTCTTCAAGGCACAAAGCCGGGTCAACAAAATAGTTGAAAGATGCTCAAAAATATACTCATTATGATCTCAACATGTCACTTACAAGAATAGAACCTAGGTGGGGAGGATAACACTCCATCTCACAATCACCTGGGCTACACACACATTTTCAAGGGAAAAAACAATGACAAGTTTAAGAAAATGTTCAAACCTTCCCTAAATTCTCTCTTAAAATTTCTATAAAAACATTAAATGTCATGTGAACACTGTCTTGATATTTTAATCCAAAATGGATTTCAACAAGTGCATGGTTGTAGGATTCAGTGCCTAAGTTCATTTTGGGAAGTAGTGAGGTTATATAAAATATTAAGGACATTGCAAATGCAAAGCTAATTGAGACAAGAGATAATGTTTTATTCATTGGGACATTGTCTTATTGTTATTTAATCCAATCTCCTTGGCAATGGTTTTAGTGTGGAATATTTAAACAAGTGTCCAACTTAACACTTGTATGTGAAAACTTTGCAACCGATCTTCTAGTGATTGGGGACATACATTAGATTTATGATTATTTTTTCCCTTAAAAAGTATGAGTTGAAGCTTGAGCCTATGCATATGAAACCTAGAAGTGAGGGATTAGTTTTTCTTCTTGATTATTATGCATTTCCATTGAGTGAAGTAGCATTATCCCTTGTATTTTCTAGGGAAATGGATTTCACCAATTCATAAATAAGGAAATTGATTCCATGAGCCCAAGCTTACAATAGAGAGTGCCAATTCTAAACAAATGCAGAAGTGTTAGGTTACATATTTGAAAAGTAGATCTCCTATTACAAGTTGCATTACAATGTGGATGCTATTGCTATGATGGAGTGATTTCCATTGAGCATAGTGATATATAACATAGTTCATTTGAATTTGTTTTGGACAAGAGGTTTGGTATTACCTACTAACATACCGTTAGCCATGTTAAATGTTGGATTCTTGCATTCTCATTGATAATTTGACTTGTGTTGATTTCACTTTACAATACGTGGTGCATGTGAAGTAACTAGTGTGGAACTAGAGAACTACAGTCAAAACTAAATACACACATAAAACTAGGAAAATGTCTTAGCCTAATCATCTTGATAGGTTCTGTTCAATTGGATATCAAAGTGAAAAGGAGTTACACTAAAGATACAGGTCTTGGTGATAGAGTATTTGTAGAGTCTTGGTTTTTATTGGCCTAATTACTTTTGTATTGCTAGTTGGTTATGTGTGTAGGTTACACCAGAGAGAAGGACATACCTCTAATATTGAAGAGTAGTTGCACTCAAAATTGAATTGAGAAGAAAGGGCTTGTAGTCATTCTAAAGACTGATGTTTTTGTATAAGTCTGAGAATAGAGAACATAAATTTAATTCCACAAAGTACCTGTATTAGTGAAGAGAGTGGGATGTAAGTCCCTCATTTACAGATCACAAGGTACAAAATCTGTTGAATCCTTGACCATGATGCAACTTCCAGTACTATGAAGAGAAAACAGAACCAATATGGGTAAAGCAAACAAAGAAAGATTGGAATATTGTTGATCCATTTTCATGTATCACATTTTATTTCCAAGTTTATCCATGTATAGAACCATTCCACGCCCCTTTCTTTTTGATTTCATAGTCCACCATGTGCTTCTAGCTTCATTATATGATTTGGAAAAAATTCCATATGTACACAATACTTAGTCATTTTTTGACTTGTGTTGTGTAGGGATTTCTTGTGTGGTGCGAAGATTTTCTAAATTATAAAACTATCCCTTTGCACTCTGCCCAAACCCTTTCTCCTCACAACCTATCTTTGGCACATGCCAATACATAGTCATTTTCTATTTCCTTTTGTGTGCGGAGAACCTAATACCAACCATTTTCTCTGCACAATCCTTTCTCTCGCACACCCATTCTCCCACACACACATTATCCTACATAATTCCCTCCACATTTATAGTCCCACAAAATCCTTGTGTGGATAACCCCCCACATATTTTATGTCTCCACATTCCATATTCCCTCACTCCCGACCTTCACACTCCCACACAACCTTTACTTCCACACTACTAAACTTATAAAGGAATGATCTCTCTCTACCCGCATTCTATACTTAATAAAATATTCATGGATATCGTGCGCCTTGCACATTATTCAAGGGTCATTTATGGTACATTAACAAGTATCGATTCGTGAGATAAATGGTGGTGATCCGGGATTAATGTGGATTAATTATCCCATTTTCCCATGAACCACTTTATTTTAAAAAATAATTTCCATTTATGGTTTCCTATATTTCGAAGGAACTTTATACATGTTGAAGGGATGTTTTAGTAAATGTTGTTTATGCACTATGCCTTTAATCATCTCAAGTTCTATAATTCAATTTCATGTATATCAAAGTGCATTAGAAGAATAAGAAATATGGAAATTAGAAGGAGGAAAGTGCCTTTTTGTGGAGATATGGTTAACTCTCTCGTATGCCAAGATAAAGAATTCCATTGGTTAGCTGCATATTGATACTTTCATAGTCTAACTCCTAAGTAGAATTAAAATAAAAAAATTTGGACGACTGAATTAGTGAATGTTGGTTGCATTCCCAAATTTTGTCACTTCAGAGAGTTATTTTCATGGTGTGCCTACAAGTTTGATTCAAAAGGTAGAACAATTCGAGTAGCATTTGAAGGGAAGAACCACATTCCACTAACTCCCAAAATTTTTAAAAGGATGCTTTGACTACCCACTTACAAAAAAAATCGCAAGCTTCCAGACACTAACTCTTTTGTGGATTCGCAGGGTGGTGGGGTGAATTTGTTAAAGGATTTCATGGCTCCATCAACAGAAATTTCGATTGAACTTTCAGTCATTGATATATCTCCGTTGGCAGAGTCGTATCAAGATTTTTCAAGGCTATTCATGTGTTTGATGGGAAAAGAGTCTACTTCTCACATTCCCAGGTTAGTTTTATATGTTTTGCATTTTTCCTTCCGAAAATAAGCTATGTTCGACTAGGCCGAGGTAATCTCAAATGAGATTTCCTACTAGATGGCCAATTATTTAAAGACTCAATTTTTTTTCATGACTCCATATATGGTCCTGGTCATTATTTATTGCAATGTTTTTGAGGGATTTCCCTTAACGGGTAATTTGGATTTTGAGAATGAACCAATCCAATTATGGTATCCCGTTCTTTGGAACCATAAGGAACCATTCCACTTTTGCCTTATTCAAGATAAATTTATTAAGGAATTAAGATACATGTTGATTGGATCAACACCAAAAAGGATAAATCAAGAGGCTCGGGATTTTATCAAAGGAATGGGAATGTGTGTACATGAAGAAGACCATACTTACATTAGGTTGTATGTTTATGAGGGAATCCCTCTTCATCTCCCTACATTTGTTTGTGATAGATATTTTATTATAGAGGTCTATAGACAATATAAAGCATAGTCTCTCCTTTTTGATAAAAAAAAGAAAGAGGAAATTCATTTCATTACATTTTAATGTTGTTAATACAACTGTGATAAGTTCCTCACATTTATTTAAAGTTTTTGAAATGATTAATGCATTAATATTAAGGAATCATAACCCCTGAAAAGTTTCGACCTTGAAGGGATATTTTCTAAACATTTGGCATCCATGAGATATAGTAATATTTTTACAAGGATTACTAAAGGAATTAATGATAACATCCCAAATTCCCCCAAAAAGAAGGAGAAACATGTATGCAATGATGATTTGAACTTCGAAGTTTAGTTCAAACACTTGACGACAACAAAAAAAATAAGGTAACGAGATAAATATGCAATCAATGTACTATCTTCTTCTCCCCCCCATACCCATAGGCATTTCTCCTTTGCATAAGAGAAACAAGAATTAAATATAAGCCGAGAAAAGGATAATGAAGGATGTGTTGGAGGAGATGATGAAGATGACCCCCCTTATTCGAATATTGAAGAAACACATGCAATATCACAACATAAAAGGAAGAAATAACTCAAGTATGAAGGACTCACATAATTCAGGAAGCCCAAGGAATGCAACTGATATGGAAATAAATAGTGCCAATGTACTTGACTAGGTAGCACTATGAATTTCTGAAAGTCAACAAATTACTTATGAGTTGGCCCAAGAGGGACAAACTATTTTTTAATAGAAGTCTTTGACATTACACAATACCCAATATAATAAACAAGAGAAAAAGTTGTAGATAGAAAAATTCCACTTTACAAATAAGAAAATAACTCAAAAATGGAATTGTGAGGTGCACGTTTCAGGAGTTGGATCCTCAAGACTCCTCAAATTGCATATCACCAGTGGAGATTCTCTTTCTCATTCTATATTAGAGAAAAATTTAGAAAACATCAAATTGAAAATAAGAATAAGTGAACTCAAGGACACATTGAGTCCCAAACCACTATTTATGGAACCTTTGTCTATTATTGCTCTATATCAAATGCCTCAGAGTACACCAGGGACATCAACATGGGTAAGAAAGGTCACCAAATTGATGAGCGAGGTAAAATTGTATGTCTTAGAAATTGTTAATAAGTGACTTAATATTATTTCACAAGCATGGGAAGTCAGTTCAAGTTTAAGAAATCTGTCACAAAGGATCGTCACCTTCATGGAATATTTGAAAAGGGACTTTGAACATGATGAAACCTTTTATAAAAAATTCTTTTAGTACCTTTATTGCACGGGTGTCTAGTTTAAGTGATTACCATAGAAATACAAAATAATTTCCTTCAAACCATAGAATAAAACAATTAAGAGTAGGATGGTTGGAAATGATTCAAATGTTAGAAGATTTAATTGCCACCTGTACAAATATTAATGAAAAAATAAGTGGTGCTTTTCTTAAAGAACTTGAAATTATTAAATACCTTGAAGGTCCACAACTTATAAGAGATTATATGGCTACAAATAAATAAGAACTAGATAGGGAGTTGAGCATGATCAAAGATTCATGGGAAAATGAGTTCGACGACCTCACTGATTTTCTAGAGGATGAAATTAAGTGGTGGATTTTTACCTTTGTAAATAATAACGAAGACCACCTGGCATCAATCGAACAACTACATTTCAATTTTAAATAAATTGAAGAAGATATATTCTCACTTAGGGTTAATAAATACATCATCGTCCCTCCAATGAAGGAATATATTCAAGAGTGGCTTAAGAAATCATTGGCACAAATAATTAACCCAGAATAAATACCAAGAATTAGTTATTCCAGGAAGTTTCAAAGCCCTTGGTGCACACACACACACACACACACATGAATACCTTGATGCCAAGATGGAGGATGCACAAGAGAGAGAGAGAGAGAGAGATCCATCCATGTTCCATTCCTTTTCTATTTTGTGAGTGCATTTTCTTTTGAATCGTTTCCCCTCTTTTCATCCCAGTGTTTGAGCATCCAATTTTATTAAGTGTATTATTCATTTGTAAAACCAATCCCTAATTGCATTTGTCCTTTTCTTCTAGGTTTCCATCACTATTTTATTTGGTCTACGGGATCCCCATCCCAAGCCATTTGGATGAATGAATTTCCTTTAATCATTTAAGTATTAGGAATAAGGTATTTTGCGATAGGCAAGCACTTTATTCGAACTTGAACATAAATGAGTAATTAATTTGGACTCTCACAGAGAGCTATTCCAGGAGTTAATAATATTTGTGGCTTCAATGTTTTTATAAAGCATGATATACCGTGTGTGTTTCTCCTATGCATCGTATGATTCTAAATGAATGAAATCATTTAAAACTCTTTGATTTCTAGGCCATCGGTCTTATTTTCTATCTATGATTTGTGCTTCAAAATATTTTTCTCATTGCCTGCATTAATGGATGTGATGGAATGGATGTAGATGTTCTATAGTTGCATGTGATACTATTACCTTTATATTATAATTCATTTTCTTTTTGTTCAGTTATTTTACCACCCGATCCACTCATAGGTGTTGATGTTATGAATGTATGAATTTATATTCTGAGCAAAGTGTATTGAATATTTAAATGAGTAAGAGGAGTACCACCTCTATAAAAATGTAGAGGGGATATTGATAAGTCTTTCAAGAAGACCCTAGGAGGTTGACTCTATTCCCTAACAGGAAAAGAGATCAAAAAATACTTGCAAGCCATCAATGCTTAGCTTCAAGAAGAGAACAAGCACTTGAGTAGAAGGTCCATATGTATGATTAGAGGATGGAAAATATGGAGAAGAATATTGAGACCTTGAAAATGATGTTTGCATTGCTAAAGAAACTATTTGATAAAAATTGAGACTCCCTCGCCATGGTTATGGTATATTGGGACAAGAGAAGAGTTTAGTTTGTACATTTGGACGAGAAGGTCATTCAGTTGGATAGTTGGAAAGATGATAGGATCACTCATATTATGACTAAGATGCAACAAGATTTATCAAATAAGGAAGAAGAATTGGAAAATCTACATGAAGTTGTACAAGAGCACTAGGAAGAAAATCCACCTTCCATTTTTACTACTGAAGCCAACACCATGACCAAGACAACTTTGATAATCTCACCTTCGTTATACATTTCTTAAGAAACTTTTGGTGAATTTGAAAAGAAACTAGAGGCATTGGTTCCAATCTACTAAGGAATATGGGATGCATTGGACAATGTCTATGTAAGAGAAGGAAAGGCATCCTAAGCCCCATTGTATTTGAGCCAAGGGCCAAGAATGAAGACATATATTTCAATGGTGGAAAATAAAATTCCATGAACAATAAGACCACATTTGTGAAGCAAAAATACATGGTAGATTTGGCTTGCTCATCTGGAGGAAGATAAACATTGAATCAACATGGAATAACATCACCACTCCATCCTTCTTGTGGCATGTTAACAAACATTAGTGATGAGAAGAGCTCAGAGGATCAACCTGCACCATTACTTAGAATAAATGGAAAGCAAATCATCTTGAACACGAAGAAGAATACTTAGAGGCCTGCATCAAACGAGACATTCCTTGTTTGTCACTGTTGGAAGAAGAAATTCCATCGAGTTGCTAGTTGTTGGTGCATAGAAGAATGTTCAATCTCTGGGAATAAAGGCCATGTTGAGACATCTTGTTGGGAGAAGCAAGCTACATGCCACAAGCTATATTGTTTTTAGAGGAGGAATGAAAATAATACTTCTCCAAACCAACAGTGAATTCAAAGGAAATGGGAGAAAAGGAGGATGACAAAAAAATCATACAATAGTGCCAAGCAATGTTTCCACCGCTAGAAGTTGAGTGGACATTGGGAAAAAAAGTGTTGGAAACTTCATTCAAATCTTTCCCCTAGGGACCACACAACCAAGATAAGAGTGTGGAATGTAAATCCTAATGGAGATAAATAACTCACTACATCTCCAACCAATGAGACAATATTGTCCAAAAAGTTATAATAGCATAGTAAGTTGGTGTCACTATCAAAGAGGACATTGGGTTAATGTCAACAATGAAGGAAACCCCACTCGAATTGTTTCCTATGATCTTCCAAAAGAATATTTCTTTCTTGGAGATGTATCAAAGATTGGTGCAGGAAAGTTAATGACAATCCCTTGTCCTTGTACCATCAAAATCTTGAGACATTCAATTTCCCTCAAGACTATAGTTTATTGGTGATTGTCACCTATAACCATACATGTTTAATATTTGTCAAATGTTTGGGAAGAATAAGGTGATATGATTGTACACTAAAGAGGTGAGTCAAGTGATATTATTGCAATAATAGAGTGTTGGTAAGCATGTGTAGTAGCAGAGGGTTGTTTCCATATCAAGAAGCAATTGGACCTAGCAAAAGAAGACAATACACACATCCTCTTGTGGAATTTATATGTGATGAAAAAGCTTGTTGAGATCACACTAAACAACAAAACCATAATGAAGTTGGCTTCATTGACTACTAAGATTAACCATCTCCAAGTATGAGAATGTAAGAGACTTGCATGATGAATATGGGAATTAATTTTGATGAAGAGTTTAGATCTGAAGATTGCTCAGAGATGAGGGTTAAAGAAATAATTTTGCACTAAAATAACAAGTGAGCCAGGAACTAGATCCAGAGATAGAAGCTAGAGCCATGATCCAGAGCTAGATTCCGAGTTATAGCTAGGAGACAAAGTCATAGCCATGTTCCAAAGAAGTAGACAAAAGGCACATTGATCCAGATTGGTTTCCTATAAGATTTTGGAGACCAAAAATCCTCTCAATGGGGAGGTGTGATCTAAAATGGATTGAAACAAGTGTGTGGATGTAAGACTTATTACCTAAATGCAATTCAAAAATTAATGAGGTTATATAAAATATTAAGGATAGTGCAAATATAAAAGTAAATTAGACAAAAGAGAGGAAAAGCAAGAATTAAATAAAACAAAAGAAATGAAATTAGGAGAGAAAAGAAAAAGAGAGGAATGGGAAATGAAAGGGAAAGGAATTCTTAGCCTTCTGTCCATTACCCACCAACACTCCTATATATTTTTGTAATTAGTCTCACATAGGGTGTTTTTGATAAAGAGAGGAGGATGCACAAAGAGCCACGAGTTGCATTGTAACTAAAGATTGCCAAAATAAGACCGAGAAACCATTTGAATGTTGGTTTTCCCATTTGTGTTTCTAGGATAAAATATTTGTGTCAATTATGTGTGCGATTTTATCATTGTTTTATGGAATTTTATTTACAATTGCATTCAATACATTATGGTAAAATATGTGTGGCATTGATGCTAAATTCTATGTTGGGTTCAGTATGTGGGTTTAGGTTTATAGAAGCAATCCTCTATATTTAATTGTTGCATGTATTATCTTGATGGTATGAAAATCCATTCCTAGCTAAAGATCTATTAAATTCACTCAAAATTTCATTATCCATTAGAAATTGATGAAATACAACAACTAGAGAATCCATACCATCCATCCAACTGATGGAATGAGAGAAATGGATGCAGTGATATAGTTGTCATATCTTTCAATCAAGATTTCTATTATATTCATTGTATGCAATAAATAATCCATTTTAATGTTATTGGAATATAAAACAAAAATGTACACAACAATTGATGGATGAAATTGATACCATACATCGCCTCTCCTATAGGCTGCACACACCTATGCAAATCCATAAAAAATAGTTTCATGGAATTTTGAGGTCATACAGCCCATACACTACTTGTGGGTGATATTTCCTTACACCTTATATCCATACACAAGCCATACTATTCATATGGGGCGTCCATTGCTCGGGAAATGATCTAGTCTCTATCTCCCTTTACCATATCTTGATTGGTTAGTTGGATATGGACATAGGATAGCTCAAATGAATTCTTAAATGCATTCTCTAATGTTTCCTTTTAATCTTTGGGCTACCACCTTTTTGAAATTATGAGAAGTCCAATAATGTTTTCTTCATAGGTGTTGGAGATACTTCACACACACCTATGATTTATTTTTCCTAAGGTTTTCCCTATGTTTATTAGTCATTATTCAGTCTCCTATAGTTTAGGGAGAATATTCCTCTAGGAGAATATTCTCTTCAGTTCACACTTCAGTTTGATCAGTTGAGTGGAGTCTAGATGCCACATTAAGATCATCACCATGCAACATTGGGATCATCACCAACTAATGTGAATTATACTTGGTATTATCACCATACTAGCGCATTAATTATTATTCCCTGATCTCCTCCTCACTTCACTATGTTTCAGTAAGTTAATTGAAGACTGAGAGACTAGTTAACTCAAACTAGGTGGAAATTCACTCTCATAGTTGCCTAAGAGACTAGACTAGGTGGTAATTTACTCCCCTAACTGCTCGTGTATGTCCAGATCACTCTATACCACCAATATGGTCCATTGGATTCTCCTCCAGTACACAATATTTGAGTTATACAAAGTATATCATGTGTAAATTATCATTCAATCATTTGGTTAATGAGAATTCTTCCATTCTTTCTCTCCTGCTTCTTTGTTCTCATATTTTCTCTGCAAATTGTGTATTTAATTTTCTATCTAGATCTATTATGTTTAGGTTCAACACATTTACATGGTTTCATAGCCGACGGGATACTAGGGAAAATACACACCATATTATTTTTGCAGGTACCGAATATTGAAGACAACAGAAAAATGGAATTTCCAAAATAATTCATTCTTACACCATACAATTTATTGGCATGGAAGGAGAAGATTATAATACATATTCAAGGTAGAGGATTATATAGGTTAACCATGAACACAAATACCAAAACCAAATCAACCATATAAAAATCCAAGTATCTAAATCGAATGGATAAAGCGTTTGGAACTATTTACAGACTCATTTCTCCTAAACTCCTCTTTCACATATCCTCCTGTAAAACCTCTAATGAATATTGTACCACCATGGAAGGGATTTTTGGAAAACATGACGAGATGAGGAGATACATGCTCGAGGTGGAATTGCTCACTTTGGATCCAAAAACCTTCGACAATCGCCAAGATTTATTTACCAAATATAAGGATTTGTTGTTGCAACTCAAGGCTTGCGGGATTGATAAATCTAAGGAGGAGAAACAAATGGTTCTTACCATTCTCTCCAAACTTGGTTCGGAATACTGATTGTTTGTATCTACATTTCATTCAGTTAGGCTCGCCTCTGGAGCCACCTGGACGATGCCCTCTCTTGAGGCCTTTATTGAGTCTCTGGCACAAGAGAAGAACAAGCTCATCAATATGGGAAAAATCAAAGGCCCAAAGGCGCATCCACTTACTATAAAATATGGTAGCAGTCATCAATATAAAAAATCTAAAGACAAAGAAAAAAGAAAAGAACATGAAAATCTAAATAAGGAAGGGTACTCAAAACCCTTCAATGATGCCTCCGGATCCAAAGTTGGAAAGGGAAGAAAAGGGGAGAAATGCACTTACTTCCATAAAGGATTCCATCTAGAATATGCATGTATGCAAAAATAGATAGATCAAATAGACCAAATAATTCAACAAAACAACCTTGGAGATCGCATCCCCGAGGGTTCCAAGAAGAAGAAGCCATAATATTAGAATCCCAAGAAAGGAAATTCTAGCCATGCTTTGATTGCCATAAACTCCTCTCTCGATGCTTGGATCATAGATTCAGGTGCATCACACCATATGGAAGCCACAAAAGAAGTCTATTCTTCATTGGATACATGCAAAGGTCCTCCTATTTTGATGGGGAACAAATCTCTAGTCGAAGTCAATAGCAAAGGAAGAATTGAACTCACAAACAGAAGCTTCTAGAATGTGCTACATGTTCCCAAACTTTCTATCAATCTTTTTTCCATGTATTAGATGAAAAACTATGGCACTAGAAAGAGAGCCATATTCACACTTGATGCAGTGGATATCTATAACATGCAAACCAATTCCATGGTTGTTACCGGTGAGGTAAATCATCAATACAGACTCTACACATTTTTTGAATTTATTGAACCAAATTATGCATTGCTACTTACCCATGCTGATGAAAGCCGTAGGATATGGCACAAAAGGTTTGGGAATTTAAATTTCAGATATATGCAACAACTTAACAAGAATGGAATGGTTGATGGTATACCTGACATCCACTTCTCCAAAGGAATTTGTGAGGGATGTGTTCTTGGAAAACACCCTCAAGAAAAATTTGACAAAGGAAAGACTCAGAAGGCTCCCTTTCCTTTAGATCTAATCCATATTGACCTCATGGGCCCTTTTCGCATCCATAAATCAATAAATCAAGGTACGTACTCATTTTTTTTGATGATTTCTCATGCTTCACATGGATTTTCTTTCTCAGGCAAAAATCAGAGGTCTTTCAATACCTCAAAGATTTCAAAGTCCTTGTTGAGACACAGTTGGGAAAGAAAATCAAAGTCCTTCGAACAGATAATGGGGGAGAGTATGTCAACCCTGAGATACAAAATATTTTACATGAGGCCAGGATTCAGTTGCAGCACATGGTTCCTTATACTTTGCAACAAAACAGAGTTGTTGAGCAAAAGAATAGATCTCTAAAAGAGATGGTATCTTGCATGCTACATGCAAAGTCACTTCCATAGAGATTATGGGCTGAAGAACTTAATTGTGCAACCTACATCCAAAATATATATCCCCATAGATATGTCAAGGATAAGACCCCCTATGAGGCTTGGAGCAGCCTCAAACCGAAAGTGACCCACTTCCATATTTTCGGTTCACATGCATGGGCTAGGATTCTCTCTGAGAAGAGGAAGGCACTTGATCCATAGAGCACGAAGTGTATTTTTGTTGGATACCTCAACGGTGTGAAGGGATACATATTCATTGATATTTCCTTGGACCGACTCATCATTGAGCATAGTGTCCAATTCAAGGAAAGTGTCTCACATGTACCTCAGCAGCCGCATGCAGACACATTTGTTCTTCCACCTGTTAGAGATGATGAACATGCACATGATGACTCTTCTTTAGATGAGAGTTATGATTCAGAGGATTCATATGATCCAAATACAAATTCAATATAGTCAGATGCAGATTGAGTGCATGTAGATGCAGATATAGAGACAGAGCCAAGGCCCAAGTGGACCAAGACTACTCTTCAGGATGCAGGGGATCTTGTTGGGGATCCAACTGATACTAGGATGACTCGATCTAACTTTGAGGAGCCTCATCTTACACTCACTTCCATTGAACTGATGCCACCAAGGCATATTTTCTTGGTTCAGTTTTCAGATCCATAGTCCTATAGCGAGGCTACTAGAAATCCCTTTTGGGAATCCATCATGTAGGAGGAGTACAACTCCCTCCTTGAGAACCAGACTTGGGATTATGTTCCCCTTCCTTTAGGAAGGAAACTTGTCAAGTGTGGATGGGTCTATAGGACCAAGAGTGCAGCAGATGGATAGGTTAGCAGATACAAAGCTAGGCTAGTTACCAAAGGCTTTCAGTAGGTGCATTTCATTGACTATGATCATAACTTCACTCCAATAGAAAATATGGATTTCATATGTTTGACACTTTCCATTGCGGTAGCCAAGAGATGGGAAGTCCATCAGATGGATGTGAAGAATGATTTTCTTCACGGTGATCTCTCTAAGGAGATCTATATGGAGCATCCCTAGGGATTTATGTAGGATTCATCTTTGGTTTGTCGACTGAAGAAGTATCTTTATGGCCTCAATCAGGGCCCGAGGGCATGGTATGACAAGATGGAGTCCTACCTGCTATCATATAACTTTGTACATTGTAAGTCAGACCTGAATGTTTACATTCTCATGATAGATAATTCAGTTCTACTCCTATTTTTTTATGTTGATGATTTTCTAATCATCGGTTGCTCGACTTCAATGATTGTTGTATTCAAGAGGATTTTGCATGACAGGTTCTTAATGATGGACATGGGTCTACTAAATTTCTTCTTTGGAATCAAGATCAGTCGGGATGCATCAGGCCAAGTATGCATGATATCTCCTTGAGAGATTTCACATGATAGATTGCAAGTCTTCCCCGACTCCTTTCCTATCAAGAGTCAGACTTGAGGATGGTGGGGACACTCCACTGGTTGACAACGCACTGTACACAAATCTAGTGGGGAGCTTGTTGTATCTCACACACTCCATACCATACCTCTCCTATGCATTTGGAGTAGTCTCTAGGTTCATGAAGGAGCTGCATGAGCTACATTAGAAGGCTACAAAGTGTATCCTTCAATACGTCTGGGGCACCATCACCTTTGGGATTAACTATGCAATGGACTCTAAATTGGAATTCATTGGGTTCATTGATTCTAACTGGGATGGCGATAGCATTGATCGCAAGTCCACATCTAGTTACTCACTCAGTCTTTGTTTCGGGCCTATCTATTGGTCGAGAAAGAAGTAAGATGATATTTCTCTATCTTCAGCCGAGACAGAGTACATAGGGGTAGTTAACATAACCATTCAGACTATGTGGCTACAACATTTTCTCATTGAGTTGGGAATTCAGTTTCATCGAACAATTGTCATCTGCTGTGACAACTAGAGCAATCTGAAGTTCTGCAGAGATCCGATTTAGATGCAGCGGATGAAGCACATCAAGATCCACATGCACTACATCCAAGACTTAGTACACAAGCAGATCATCAACCTATATTTCTATCCTTTATCAAAATAGACTATAGTCATCTTCACCAAGACCTTCACTGAGCAGAAGTTCCATTCTCTACGCAGTCGTCTTGGAGTGAAGGACATAGTTTCCTAACAACTGTCAGTTCTTCTTTTTACATACATTATACTTTGAGGGGGGGGGGTTCCCATGAGGTTTTCCCTCTTTCCTCATTTATTTCAATGTATCGTTTGTATTTTTGTACCTAACATTGCCTCGTTTCTAGAATCCATTCTTTATTTTCACCATGGTAATGTTTAGGGGGGTTGTTGGAGATACTTCACAGACACCTAGGATTTCTTTTTCCTAAGGTTTTTCCTATGTTTATTATTCATTATTCAGTCTCCTATAGTTTAGGGAGAATATTCCTCTAGGATAATATTCTCTTTAGTTCACACTTTAGTTTGATTAGTTGAGTGGAATCTAGATGCCACATTGGGATCATCACCAGCTAATGCACATTGTCCTTGGGATTATCACCAGACTAGCACATTACTCATGATTCTCTGATCTAATCCTCACTTCATTATGTTTCAGTTAGTTAACTGAAGACTGAGAGACTAGTTAACTCATACTAGGTGGAAGTTCACTCTCGTAACTGCCTGAGAGACTGGACTAGGTGGCACTTTACTATCGTAACTATTGGTGTGTTTCTAGATCAATGTAGACCACCACTATGGCTTATTGGATTCTCCTCCAGTGCACATTAGTTGAGTTATACAGAGTATATCATGTGTAAATTATCATTCATTCATTTGGTTAATGAGAATTCTTCCAATATTTCTCTCATGCTTCTCTGTTCTCATATTTTCTCTGCAAACTGTGTATGTCATTTGCTAGATACATCTATTTTGTGCAGGTTCAACACATTAATAATAGGTATATTGTCTTATTTTTATTTAATCCAACCTATTTGACAATGGTTTTAGTGTTAAAGACTTAAACCAGTGTCCAACTTAAGACTTGTATGTGAAATCTTTGAATCCAACCTTCCGGTCATTGGGGAAGGCATCATATTTATGAGTAATGTTTGCCTTAAAATTATGATTTGAGTTTGAGCCTATACATATGAAACCTAGAAGTGAGGGATTGATTTTTATTCTTTATTATTAATCATTTCTATTGAGTTAAGTAACATTGTCCCTTGTATTTATTGGAGTAATCAATTTCACCAATTGTGTTATTTAATTTGGTCATAGAGAAGGAAATTGGTTCCATGAGCCCAACTCTTCAATAGAACATGCCAACTCTAAATAAAGGAAGAATTGTTGGGTTACATATTTGAAAAGTAGTTCTTAGATTACAGGTTGCAATTTAATGGAGATGTTATTTCTATGCTAGAATGAGTTCCATTGGTCATATAGCTATAGAACATAGTTCTTTTGAACATGTTTTCAACAAGAGGTTTGGTATTACCTACTGACATATTGTTGGCCATCTTAAATGTTGGATTCTTGCATCCTCATCGATATTTTGAATTGTGTTGATTACACTTTACAATATGTGGTTAATGTGAAGTAATTATCTTAGCACATGAGCACTAGAATCATAATTGATTACACACATAGAATGAGTACAATATTTAATCCTAATCATGTTGATAGATTTAGTTCAGTTGCATATCAACATGAAAAGGAGTTTCACTGAATACATAACTCTTAGTGAGAGAGTATTTGCAAAGTATTGATTTTTATTGGATCGATTAATTTTTTGTTGTTAGTTGGACGATGTGTGCATGTTACAATAGAAAGTAGGCCATACCTCTTATCCTAAAGAGTAGTTGCACTCATAACTAAATTGAGAACATAGGCCTTGTAGTGATTCTGAATACTAATATCTCTCTACAAGTCTAATAACATAGAACACAAATTTAATTCGATAGGGTATCCATGTTGGTGAATCAAGTGGGATACAAGTCCCTTTTTTAGGGATCAAATTTACATTTTTAGTTTATTTTGTGAAATGGGCCTACCATTTTTCTCTCAAAATTTTCAACATACATTTAAATTAGATGTTGGATAAAACATGTGTAATATATTGAATAGAAAATAATTTAGTACACTAGACATAATATAGATATTATGAAATAATTAATGAACAATTATAAATAGTTGTCTCATTATGAAAATATGTGTCTCATAATAATATATGTATAGATAAGACAATCATGCAACTTGTATCTCTCAGGTTATGGATAACAATAATAACTTTTATACAATTATTTATATCTATGCTCAATTCCCTTTAGGTGGTATTAGAGATTGTTTGACTTTAGGAAAATATATGCTACATATACATACTAGTTTGGATCATGAAGGAATTGGTATCTGAGGATCATGATTTGTTTCGATGCATAGACTAGATAATTAAAAGAAAGAGAAACAAACCTTTAATTTATGAGAAAATTGGATTATGTTTTTCTAGGTAATATATCTTGGTGGAAACCTCTCGGGTAGTTCCACTCATTATAAGTATGGTACCTAGGTTAAACCCTAGATTCTTCAAGGCATAAGGTTAGGTCAAAAAATCATGAATAGGTCATTTATATCTCATCAACAATCAACTCACTAGGAGAAAATATTTCACAAAATGGGATTTGAACTCGGGTAGGGAGGGTAACAAATTTTCCTTAGAACCACTCAAGCTATACCAAATTGACTTGAGAAAATTGAGTCCTCCTTAGAAAGCACAAATTTTTTCACTTCTATAGGAAATATTCCCAATAATACAGAGCTTAGTTTAGAAATATAATATATTTATATGAAATTTATGGGCGAGGTTGAAAAGGTCAACAAATAAATAATGAACTTAATCACATAATGCCAAGGAATGGAACAAAAACATTGGTATGATTAGGGATGAAATAAGTGATATTAGCATGGGGAACATATAAGAAAGTAGTAAAATAACACACACATAATTTCAATGGCCACATCACTCAACCAAGTTAGGTTATTCTAGTGGTTTCATGCACAAAACAAAAATTGATGTGTTGAAGTTTGACAATGAGGATAATGCAAAAAGTACAATATGGATGAATAAAATTGAATGCTATCTTGATATATATTAGATGTAGGAGGATGAAGAGAAAAATATGTTTTCTTCTATACTTGGAAGGATTGGATAATCATTGTTTCATATGGTGGAACTCAAATTCCCTAGGATCAACAAGATATTAGGATATATTTAAAATGATTTTTTTTTAAATATTTCAGTTTGTAGATGAGAAGGAAATTTTCACTAAAATCACTTGATTACAACAATTTGGTATGGTGGAGGAGTAATTTGTGAACTACAAGTTCTATCCACAAGACATGGGGCATACCTATTATAGGATCACTTACTACAAATCACCTTATTAGGGTTGAAACAAAATATAAGAAACTAAATCAATTTTATTAAACATCAAATATGAGGAACATGCATCCATGACCAAAATATAAACTTGTTGAAGATAAAATCATGTCCTATCAATGATCATCTTGTTCCCAATTAGAAAATTCAAATTCAAAATATATTCCCCCAAATAAAAGGAGCTCGCCATTAGATGGAAAGAAAGAAAAACATGAAAACTCACTTTGTTTTAAATGCAATGCACCTAATTTGAGTCCAACCCATAAATGCAAGGAACAAAATTATATTGTATAAAATAAATAGTAGCAATAGTGACAATGAGGAAGAAGCATGCAATATCTCTACATTTAATGTAAAAATGTACAACTCAAGTGAAGAATCTAAAATCCCTGAAGATGAAACTAGTGATCAAAATAAAAAAAATATCATCACAACACTCTCTATTGCCACAATGATAGGTATTTCACTACTCTAGACTCTTAAATATTTTGGTTACAATAAAAAAAAAAAATAAGAATACTTATAGATAGTGGTAGTTCAATAATTTCAGAAATGCAAGAATAACAAAAAAATTAAATATGTTTTTCAACCCTACCTTTGAATTTCAAGTAGCAATATTGGGTGACAAAACTATTTCATGTGATGGGAAATTCCATAAGGTAGAATTGAATATTAATGATTACCAATTAAGATCATCAATTTATGCCATGGTAGTCAAGGGAGTAGACATTGTTAGAAAAACAGGACCGCGGAGCAATAAAATAAAACAAATGCAGAAACAAAACACAGAAGACACACAATACAAGAGAGACATAGATTTACGTGGTTCACCCAGTGTGGGCTACGTCCACCAGAGAAATTGCCAGGTCCTTCCTTTATTATTATCCAGCAAAATGAAGGGATA
>JASDQU010102055.1:185537-218634 GCA_032191745.1 Picea mariana
CCCCGGACCCCGCAGAGGGGGTACCCCCCCTCTGCACTCCCCCGCGTGGAAGAGTGTACATACTTCTGGGGTGTAAATACTTCATGGGGTATAGACACGGCTGAAAGCAAAGAACCTCTGCATCAGGAAGATAATCAGGCTCCACAACCAACAGACATTTTCATGGAGCTCAATAGTTAACCACAATAGGTATAGTGAGGTTAAACCTAGAAAAACAATTCACAAGATTTATGAAAATGGAAAAACAAATACAATTTTTATGGAATCAAGAGCCCACCCACCCTGATTTGAAATTGAGCATTATATAATTTTTCAACTATTTTGGTAGGTAAAATTAGAGCTATTGTCTTGAAGGGCCCATTTTTGGAGTAGGTGCCACTATGGTGATTTGGGGTCAAGAAACTTTTGGATCCCATTTAAGCCCTTAAATGACCATTTTTAGGGTCAAAATTTTGAAAAAACGTAACCTCTTAATGTTGTTCTACAAGTCAAGAGATTTCCATTGAAGAAAAATCACCTAAATTGAAGTTTTTATGTAGAAACTATGTCTCCTATAAGTTGACCTATCCTATTGACCACCATGACACCAAGTGGATGCCGCATCAACTCACATAAACATTACTCACACAAGTGGAGCTAGTCATGTGTGGACTTTCAAGAAGATTCCATAGGGTCCAAAACCCTAACCCTAATAAAGAGGAATAGTGAATCCATTGGCATTACTTCTTGTAGAATAAAGGGCAGAGTGTGAAAGAGTACATAATCACGTTCAAAAAAATGTCCATTATGTTGGGTATACCTCCCAATAACTTGAATGTACTCCTCATGTATCTGGGTGATCTATATAGTCATTTATGGAGGCAAGTGATGCACTTTAAACCTAGTATAGTTGATGAGGCCTATGTAGAAGAAAAATATCTATAGAATATGGGTAAGAATAAAGGAGAACTAAGTGGTTCCAAGAAAAAATACCACCAATATACTTCCAAGAAGGAAAAGAAGAAGTGGAAAGGAAAGAACAAGAATATAATATCCATTACACATAAGTTCAAGGATCTAAAGAACCACTATAACCATTGTAATATTCATGGTCTCATTGAACCAAGAAGCTCAAATGTAGATGAGAATATTGTTTACACTACAATTCATAAGAAAGTGAACCTAAGTAGCCTCCATCCCAAGGAAGATAAGGAGATGTCTAAACTCTTCCATATTAAGATCTAGGTCAATAAGACAAAGGTGGATTCTCTATGTGATTTTGGTTCATAGGCCAACCTCATAGCCATAGATTTGGTCAACAAGATTGGATTAGAATTTCACGACCATCCTCACCCATATCCATTGGGATGGGTAAATAAGGATACATATATTAAGGTCATTAATAATTGTGATATTAAATTTTCTATAAGTGCAAACTATATTGATGAAGTGGAGGTAGATGTAGTACCACTTCATGTGTGTGTTGTTGTGTTTGGAAGCTACTACATGTATATGAGGAATGCAATCTTCATTAGGAGAGAAAAGCAATATTTCCTAATCAAGGATGGGAATTCCTTCATCATCAATACACAAAGGTACCAATATCTCTTTGGAAAGTGTTAACTAAGCCAAGAAATTTATCTATTCAAGTAGGAAGTTTTTATTACTCTTTCTAATAGAGAATCGACTAGGAGATGAGTTGGTAAAGGTAAAGGCATATTTGGAGGGATGTAATAAAGAGTAGAAATATGAGTTGGAGGAGATTTTTCAAGAATATAGAGAAGTGTTCCAAGACATTAAAGGGTTACCACCTAAGAGGGAAGTGGAGCATGAGATACAAATGTTTCCTAGCTCTCCATTGCCAAACATTAGGCTGTAAAGATAGTCCATCCTAGAAGTATATGAAGTGAAGAAACAATTACAACAACTATTGGAGTAGGGAGTAATTAGATTAAGAAAATAACCTTGTGAGTCAAATATCATAATAGTACCCAAGAAGGATGGGACTTGGATAATATGTATTGACTACAAAGATCTAAATAAGATCACCCTAAATATTTGATACCCTCTGCCCAAGATTAATGACTTGCTAGATCAATTACAACATTCCAAGTACTTCACCTAGTTAGATCTCAAATAATGATACCATCAAGTACAATTTAAAGAAGAATAGACTTGGAATATCACCTTCAAGACAATAATAGGTATATATGAATGACTAGTAATGCCTTTTGGTTTATGTAATGCACCAAATACATTTATGTGTTTGATGGATGATGTATTGCGTCCTTTTCTAGATTCATTTATAATAGTATACTTAGATTATATATTGGTTTATATCTCTACTAGGGAAAATAAGATCTCACATCTCATGTAGGTGTTAGAGAATCTAAAAAAACATCAAATACATGCAAAACTTAAGAGAAATGAATTTACTCAACAACGATTGGTGTATATGGGGTATGTTATTGGTGGAGAGGAACTCAAGATAGATCTCACAAATATGGATGCCATCATCAAATGAAAAAATCCTACTAATTTCATTTAATTAGGATATTTTTTTGGGTAGCACAGTACATATGGAATTTTATAACATCATTTTTAGCTATGGCTACACCACTCCATGCCACAAGTGGTGATGGTAAGAGTTTCTAGTGAGGAAAGAATCAAAATAAATATTTGATGAGTTGAATTGAATGATAAATATTTCTTTCATTGCTTAATTTCAAAAACTCTTTTGAAGTTAATATAGATGTAAGTGGATATGACATGGGAGTGGCCTTGTTGCAGGGAGGTAAGTTGGTATGCTATCATTCTAAAATGTTTCATGGTGGAGCCCTAAAATACCCTTCATATGAAATGGAACTATATGATCTGGTTCAAGCTTATAAGAAATGGAAGAACAATATAATGGGAGAGGAGACCATCATTCATGCTAATCACCAACCACTACATTATTTGTAGGCCTAGAGTAATTTTCAACAAACTAGACAATACAAGTGGATGGGGTTTTTACATTAAATTTATCTTAACATCAAATATAATAAGGGAAGCATGAATAAATTAGTATACATGCTCTCAAGGCCAGCCACATCCAAGATCATATCTTTGAAAACTCTTATGCACATGGATCCTTTCACCCATAATGTATGCAAATAGGCATACACAAAAGTTGAGGAGTTTAAAGTGGTGTTTCAGTAGCTATAGATACAACTTCATGTAGAAGAAGGTAACAATAAGGTTGACTATAGTCTATCATCTCAAGGATGAGCTTCTATACAAGCTAGAAAAGATCTATGTTCCTAACGGTGAAAGATTACAACTTATCAGAGAGGCTCACACCTCCAAAGTTGTAGGCATTTTTCTATTGGGAAGAGAGTTTCCAAATTACATAGGTATGTGGATTGACCTAAAATGCAAGAATATGTATTTTGGTTTATTAGAGGGTGCATACTTTATTATGAAAGAAATCCCATTAATATAAATCAAGGGCTATACCATCCTTTTACCTATACATACTATACCGTGTGAAAGCATCTCCATGGATTTAGTGGGTGGTTTTCTAAGAACAAGGAAGGAACATGACTATTTGTTTTTGGTAGTTGACAGGCTTAACAATATGTGCACTCTCATGCCTTATAAATGGACCATGAAGGGAAAATATGTAACAAACATATTCTTTGAAAAGGTCTAGGTGCACTTTGGGATACCAAGGAGCATTATATTAGATAGAGACACAATATTTCTCAATGCATTTTGGATTACACTTTGGGAGAAGATGGGAAACCGAGTTGAAGAGATCTACAACTTTCCATCGACATATAAATGGGAAAACAAAAGTAGTGAATAGGAAAATGGTTCAACTTTTGAGGGGATGCAATTAGAAGCAACCAAGGACCTAGGAATGTTTGTTTATTTATATTCAACATTCATATAACAAAGAAATCCACACTTCTACCAGCAAGTCCCCTATAAAACTTGTTTTGTATATTTTCTATCTTCTTCCTTAGATGTTATATATGGACAACAAGGAGGAGTGGTGGAAGATACTACATAAGAAGAATTGAAGGATAATTTTTTTATATATATAAGGTCAAACAGATCCATTTGCAAGTATAGGAGACATTAAATAATGCACAACAAAAGTATAATGCTTGACATGATCAATACAAAATTGAGAAAATATTCAAGGTGGGACACAAAGTTTGGTTGTATCTATGAAAATAAAGGCCATAGGGTCCTCGTAAAAAGATCACGACTATATGGTATGGTCCTTTTGAAGTGTTGGAGAAGGTGGGTGATAATTCCTATAAACTCATTCTACACCTAGATATGCACATTTACTTAGTAGTGAATGTGAAAAATCTAAAACTCTTTGATCCTTCCATGTTGGACCAAGAAACTGATGAGAAACACATACCTACCATAGAGGACTTAGCTCTAGAATCTTAGGTAGAGTTAGTAGAATATATTATTTTACAGAAGAAGTCTAAAACAACCAGGTGAGGGTAGCATGAACTCTGACAGGTTTGGTTGAAAGGACATCTTCCAGACAAGGTGAAATAGTATTCTAGGGAGAAGCTAGAGGAAAAAATTTCTAACCTCCTTTAGTAAAATATTTTTGGTACCAAAATCCTCCCTAAATGTGGAGGTATGATATGCAATGGATTATTATATATATTTTTCATCTATTTTGGTATTTTCTAGGTGGAAACATTGGATCTATTGGCTTGTAGGGCCCATTTTAGGGGTAGGTCCCAATTTGGTGATTAGGGGTCCATAAATTTTTAGAGGTCGTTTGAGGCCTTGAATTTTTTTTTTTGGGTCAATGCTTTGTGAAAACTTTTATTAGACTCTTGACACAGTTATACACATTAAGGTATTTATAATGAAATGAAAATAACCTCAATCAAAATTCATATGAAAAATTTATTCCTTCTGGAATTTGACCTATCCTATTGACAACCATGATACTAAGTGGATTCCATGTCAGCTCACATTAATCACACATGTGGAGCTAGTATCATGGGGAATTTCAAGAATATTTTAGAGGGTCCAAAACCATAAATCTAATCAAGAGTTGAGGAATGCAAAAACCCTAACCCTAACCTTAGATGACTATTATGCTATGCTAAATACTGGGCTGCGAAGAAAGGAAGGGGTTCCATTCTTATTGTATTGTTATCGTTTCATAGTTGAGTAGAGCATTTGGAAGTGCAATATTGAAGAAAAACAAAGGAAGTATAAGATATTGTAGAAACCATATTGGCCAAAGCATCCATGGAAACTCCATAGTGAGTGCCCCTCTCTTTGTGCTTGCATTTCATACTGAGAAGAAAAGAGAAAAGCATAAGCCTTTCCTTCTAGATGGGTTTTTTTCGTATTTGGTTTTCCTAGAGTACATCTTGTGTTCATTATGTGGATTATGTGTTATTTTCTTACCTTGCTTCATTTTAGTTTTAGTTTGTTACAATATTTCATGCATTAAGCTAGTAATATTAAATTTGAAATCTAAAGTAATGCACTACATAATAAGATATTTTTAGAATATTGTAAGATCTATTGTGACGAACTATTCTAGTGGAATATCTTGGTAGTTTACAAATCACACCCAAATAGTCTTGTCCAAGAAAGTGGAGAAAATGATTAAGAAGGGAACCCAATCCTATATTTTACATTGTTACTTAATGGAAGGGATACCTAATGAAATAAATGATCCCAAAGGATTAGATAAAAATTCTTGGGAAAAATAATACCATTTTTCAAGACTTACCTTGAGGCTTTCCTCCATAACGATATAGAACCATATCAAAGAACTAATCCCTAGATTAACTCTAGTTATGATAACATCTTACATGCATTATCACAAACACAAAATACAAATTCAAACATTTAATTCAAGAACTATTAGATTGTAATGCAATAACCTAAATTAAGAGTCCATATTCGACACCGGTCTTACTCGTAAGGAAATACGATGGTTCATACAAACTCTATATTGAATACTGAGAATTAAATAAAATTACCATTAAAGATAAGTTCCTTATTATGTTTTTGGATTGACTATTGAATGCTTTTCATGGTGTAAAATAGTTCTCCAAGTTTGATATGAAGTTGATTTATTACCAAATAAGAATATGACAGGACATTACCAAGATGATTTTTTATACCCACGAAGGTTTGTATGAATTCTATGTCATGCCTTTTGGACTATCCAATGCCTTTCCTACCTTCTAGGTAGTGATGAATGATTTATTCCATCCACACTTGTGGAACTTTGTACTTATGCACTTTGACAATATATTGTGCAAACAAATCATAATGTAGTTTTGGAAAGGAAACTACATTTTTTGTGCAAACAAATCGAAATGTAGTTTTGGAAAGGAAACTTCATTTTTTGTGCAAACAAATCAAAGTTATTGTGAAAATAAATCAAAATGCAGTTTTGGTCACATTGTATTAAAAGAAGTAGTCAAGGTAGATTCAAAGAAAATTGTTTCCATCATTGATTGGAAAAAACCCAAAACCATTACATTATTATGTGAATTCCTAGGCATTATGGGTTATTATAGAATATTTGTGAAAATTTATGCAAAGATTGTTGCTTTACTAACAAGCCTATTGAAGAAATATACTTTTTGATGGGAATATGAAACAAAAGCTTGTTTTTGGAGGATGCAAACCCTAATGA
The DNA here is from genome assembly GCA_032191745.1 of Picea mariana. NCBI lineage: Eukaryota > Viridiplantae > Streptophyta > Pinopsida > Pinales > Pinaceae > Picea > Picea mariana. The sequence goes on from JASDQU010102055.1 coordinate 192,208, forward strand.
ATTCCACTCTTGTATTAGCCACCCTAGAATTTACAAAGCTATTTTTCCTCATGATATGATACTTCAGGGCCAAGAATATGAGTTTTTCTTATGTTGGAGAAGCACCCCGCTAGCTTAGGAAGTTGAATATTAAACCAAAGAGAGAAAGACATGATAAATAAATGCTAGCAATCATTCATACCTTGGAAAAAATCTTGGTCAAAACTGATCACAATAACTTGAAAAATTTCCTAAAATAGAAGAACTTATCGTTATAATAACAAAAGTGGGTCAACAAGATCCTAGTTTTTTACTTTGAGATCCTTTACTAGGGTATGGAAAATTAAGTCACAGATAGATTATCAATAAAAGAAAAGGGAGATACTAGACTATTTTCAATTTTAGTAGTCATCCATGAATGGATCTCTAATGTTTTAGAGTATGTAAAAAATCCAAGAAACAAATAATTGTGGAAGATGAAAGCATCAATTCAACAAACTCAATATATGAAATACTCTAGTATAAGGGATAGAAAATGATTTTAAGTCCATCAAATTTTATCTCTCCTATTTTACAAGAGGAGAATGGTAGATGATAACCCAAAACCACAAGTGAGGGACTTGCTACCATGACAAGGAAAAATTCCCCAAATAATATTTCAAAGTTATGTTATAAATGTATATATACTTCAAAGTTATGTTATAAAGGTATAGATAGCATCCTTTAAGAGTCTCAATGGTACAACGAAAAAATAAAGTAGAGGGAGCAGAGGATGAAAATTAATGATGAAAATTTTTCAAAAAAGCAATTTTCATGTAATATTGAATATAAAAAGTAATATTTACAATTTTTTTTTTTATAACTTTAGATATAACACATCTAAATAATCATCAATATAAATATAAATATAGTAAAAATTAAATAATACATCAAAAAACTTAACCTCTCTTTCATAAATCCTTTGTCCACCAACATACTAAGAATTTGAATCAAATTATGTAAAAGTAACGATGTCAAATGTTGAACTTACAAAGGAAGTATACACACCTCTTAACCCCACTAAATTAGATAAATAAAAATACCCTCTTGCTAACTACATTGAATGTAAGAAAAGTAGTTGATGATATGTATATGTCTCGTGACAAAAATAACACCTAGACCACTTGTTGAGATGCCCAACAACAATCGTAGATCAATAATCAATAATCACATGTTGATTTCTCCTCATAAATATAAACATCATGAAATAAATGAAACTAATGAGCATCTAAAACATTCTCCCTGATCAAATGTGGACGGAAAACCCTAATATATTCATTTAAAAAATAGGCACTAAGTAAACTCTACAACAAATATTTTTAACTAATAGAGTAAATGAATTTTTACGAAAACTCACTAGAATGGGTTTGCCTTTTACCTTTTATGTTTGAAGGGAAAATTTTCCATAATTGAATTTCTCATTCAATGTTAAAGATTAAACTTGTGCCAAAATATTCTTTGTTAAAAAATTGACCTTATTAAAATTGATCTTGATCTTATATATGGTTGATTTTTTTAATTTTATACAACATAGAGAAATATTAGGATTGCAACGCATCGTATACGATCCCTTACAGGGACACCATTGTCAGTTAGAGAGGTGGCAATGGCTCCAAACCATAGTAAGACAAGCAAAGGGACAACATTGTCAGCTGGAGAGGTGGCAATAGTGTGGTACCACTATAGTGACATGAGTTGCAAGGACAATAACTAACTAAAATGTAGGGGAAAGGCACAAATTACTTAGCAGAAGGCATGCAAAGTACAAAAATGAGGGGAAAATAAATGTAAAAGAACATTTCTATGGGAAAAACACAAAAGTATGGTGTTTACCTAATTGTTGCAATAGAGAGATTAATTTGAACCTGGTTTCTAGTTTTGCAAAACTAGGAAGAAGTTGTAGTTTTTTAAGAGATGGATGATAAATTATGAGGTTAAAAGAGAGCGATTTACAATTGCTTGTGGGGATTGAGTTATATGTATGGGCCCAAGTGTTAAACTATTGGGATAATCGAGAGTATATTCATGATTCCAATTCAAGACACGTTTGTTACATGGAAGGATATATATGGAAATGGGGAGTGCCAATTGTAAAGGAGATGATATAAATAACAAAGTCAAGTGATTTTGAATAAAAGACAAAATTTTGAATTTTCTAACATTTTTTTTTATAGAAACAATTATTTTTTTATTAATTATAAAAGAGAGGGTTGTGGCCATATCATCCACACTTTTAAAACAAACAAAAAGGAGATTCCACATTCTAAGAATTCTTGAAAAAGTTCATGGAAGTATAAAAACTAAACCCTATCTACTTTATTTAAAAAAAATCCACTACTATTATTAATTGTTTGGTTTGTATTAAGCCTTACATATTGGTCAAGAAAAAATAAAGTCTTAACAAACATAAATAAATTCAAACATTTTTATTACCAAACCTAGATGGGTATATTTATTTATTCCCACAATTGAAGATGGAAGAGAGGGATTTGTATTCCTATCCTATTATATTTGTTTCTCAACAATATCCTCTTCCATGGGTACTACTTGATCTTGTCAGAAAGAATCGATTAATGTAGATGGCAATGAAAAATTCCTCAACTCCTCAAATCAAGGTTTTTGCTCCAGCTCCAAATGCTATAATTTCTCTTATATTTCCCTTAGCACGTTTTCTTCCTCCTCCAATTTCTCTCTATTGATTTCTCCCCCTAACTCCAAGAGTACAATTTTTCCTTTGTAATTCTCTATCTGAGCTTTCATCCTTATAATTTGTATTTGAGTCAATGTTAAATACCTAGAATAGTTATGTTCCCATTACTTTCTCCAAGTTTCTCATCTCCATATTGCTACTGCCATATTTTCTTGATTGTCGTCGTTGTTTCATTAACATCTCTGAATTGAGTCTCAAAGAATAGAGTGTTCATAGAAAGTACAATGATTTTGATGGTCATGGTTATCCATAACACTGATTCTTAATTGGATTTCAAATATAGAGTCCCAAGGAGCCTCAAATTGATTAAGGTAGGAAGTGATGAAATGTAGAATAGAATACTGAGAAAATCCCCTTATAACTTCTAGTATAATAGAACAATTGGATGACCAACCTCTAATCTCAAATCTTGAATTTTTACCCACAATTCCTACCAAAAAAATATAATAATTCAACTTAAAAGGACTAAACCCAACAAACTTGAAACAACTCCAACCTAACAAAAAGATGTAAATGTTGGTCCTCATATCTCTCATCCATAAATTCAATTAAGATTTCCGAGTACTCATCCAAATTAAGATAATAATCCCACATGCTTAGTTACACCCCATCATGCAATGTTTAATGAAGGGGAAAGCCAACGAGTTCAAATTACGAACAATATCCCATTAATCAAATACAAGTGCATGTTGTCGTGGTTTTACCACTTGTCTAGGTGTATTAAATAGGTCATTAGTATTGAGAAGTGGATGATAAACTTAGGGGAGGTTTCTAAAGACACCCCCCCACGCACCCCCATATTTCCATAGAGTCCCTAGAGCTAAACTACAAGCCTTGTTGGCCATAACATCGGTCAATGAGTTTATCCTTCTCAAGGAGTGATAAAACTTATCATTTTTTAATCCTTCTATTAGTTTTTGGATACAACATAACAACTTATTCATGTGTGGTTTCATGGGAAGAGTTTTATAGGTATGTGGCATATGAAAATTATTGAATCACCAACCACTGGTGTATTTTTTATGCCTTGTCTCTTCATAATCAATATTTCTTTCCAAATGGCTAGGTATTCATCCTGATTATTTTTTGTTTCACCAATGTCCCAAGCAAAGGAAGTTTTATAATTTCCTTCAAGGTCAAAGATGACCCCCCTATGCTTGTCACCTCTAGGTTTCCCTTTGAGGCTCCATCAAATACGAGGATATGATGATGTTTTCTATGAATTTAGTCTTTCATTTATGCTTCTATTATTCTTAAATTCCAATTATTAATTTTCTTTGGTCTCCCTCCATGAATGTTTTTTTTTTCCAGGTAGCAATGCCTAGGGAATACCCCTAGGTACTTCCCCTTGTTTCAAGGATTATGCCTAGGGTAAACCCTAGATTATTTAGGTCTTGAAGTCATTACAAAAATATACTCATTATGAGCTCAACATGTCACTTATGGGAATAAAACCTGGGGTGGGGAAGATAACCCCCCATCCCATAACCACATGGGATATACCCAATTGACTCCCTCCCTGAATGTTGTGTGATGGTTTTTGGATTTCAATTATATCCTTAATCCACGGTCTTTCTTCAACTTATAAATTTTCCATGTTTTTACCTCTTCATGGGTAGAGACAACCTCCATTAACATACCCCCATCCTAAGATGACATTATTCTTATTGATACCTCTTCTTGTTTGAAAATGATTTAATTCCTAGTAAGCTAGATCTTCCAGCATATGAAGAAGGGAGTTTCTATCCATATTATTTTTAGGAGAGGATTAGCCTGAAAATTTTCTATATAGTGTTTGTGCCAAGATAGAAATGATTCTCTCCAATTTTATGGAATGGGAACTTGAATATTTAATTTTGATAAGACAAGGTTCCAAACCGTTTAAGAGTTCACATCCAAGAAATAAATATGTTGAATATTCTTTGTTTTGATTACACAAATGACATCTTTATGGTCCTTGAATGCCACATTTTTTAAAATTATCATCTATGAGGGCCTTCCCATGGATTAAAGTCCAATAGAAAATTTTGATTTTGGGTAGTCCATTACTCTTCTAAATCACCTTCTATATTTTTGCTTGTGGTGGATGACATCTTCTTTCCTCCTTGATTCTATATCCATTTTTAAATATATGGGAATCTTCTCCCTCGCCCAATCCTCTTGAATTGGAAACATATTTGTTGATAAGAACTACTCCATGTAGGTTGACCAACATGATTTCCATTGTTCTTTTAGGCGTTGAGGTAGATTTTCCACTTTCTAGTTCATCCATAGTTCACCATTGGTGTTGTCCCACTGAAATGCGTTAGCTAAGTTTTTTAGATTACACATCTCCATCTAGTCTTATAGGTCTCTTATATTTTGAAATTGATTTAGAGGGGGATTCCCAAAAAATGTTTCCTCCTAGAGTCTAATTTAAAGTTTTTTTCTAGGAACCCAAGACAAATTTTCTTGGATGATATGTGTAGATGCTATGCATAACTTCCTTACTGAATATCCCAATTGTTACATGATAGATAGGTCTAGACATATGTGATTAATAACCTGCAAATATTTCTTTGTAAGGATTTTTTTCCACTAGGATTTCTTTATTGAGACTAGGTGTTAAATATATTTAGCACCCATCACTAAATTCATGAATTGGGGGTCTTTAATTGTTAAGCCTCCATTGGCTAAAGGAGAGGTGACCTTAGTTCAATTTATCAAGTGAAATGTTTAGGAATTTGTCTTAATCCCCTACCATAATAACTTCCAAACTAGAGCTCCAATTTGATGTATGACTCCAACAAGAGCCAACATCACAAAACATAGAAAATGGGTGAGGAGAGGAAAACTTTAATCAACACCACTTGCACAGTTGGCTTTAGTCATTGTGAGCCCCATTGATGCATTGTATTCATGATATTCTATAAAATTACTTTCCAGTTGGTTTCTTTGGGGTTGTAGAGTATTATGGGAGTGTTGAGATATTTGAAGGAGGTTCAATTTTGAACACTATTTAATTCTAGAGTGTTGGATATTAAATTCATCAGGTGGGTAAAGACATTCCATACATAAAAAAATTGTGTTATATTTATTCATGTTGTGACCATATTCATTATAAAATATATTGATTACTGCCTTTAATTTCTTTATGATCACAATAAGTTCACCTCATAGCAATAAATTTTCTTCTACAAATTGTGAATGGTTTTATTCTTTGGCTCCTCTGATGATTAAGATCTTTTGGAGAGAGCCTGACTATATTTCATATTCGAACCTTCTACTTAATGATTCAACCATCATTATATAGAGAATAGGTGATAAGGGATATCAACTATTTGAATATTCATCTCTTTATTTGAAGAAAGGAAACTCGTTTGTCATTTACTAGAGGGGATATCCAAGGCCCTCCAATGCAAGCTTTTATCTAGTTTATGAATTGATCAGAGAAACCAAATTTTCTTAAGACAACAAAAAGGAAAGAGACACATACTCCATTGAAATCATTGGTCATTCCCATTTTGATAATCATTCATTTATCTTTTATGCTCCTACTGGAATGAGTCTCCTCTTGAACCATCATAATGTTGTCGACTACCTATTTTTTTTGAATAAATCCACCATGTTTTTCATAAATTATTCTTGGGAGCATCTCCTTGAGTTTTTTCGTGATGATTTTGGTTATGATTTTCTTAGGATACATTACATAGGTAAATTGGTTGAAATATGGAGAAAGAGGAGGAATTGGTTTCCTTAGGGATAACAGAAAGAAAGGAAGGATTATTGTTCTCACATACTTTGTTTTTTTTCCTCATTCACTACAACATTTTTCACAAGTATTCTTTTGTTATATTCCAGCATGAGTGATAAAAGGCTATGATAAATCCATCATGTCCTAGGGCCTTGATCCAAGTGGATATTGGTGGCCACCCACCTATTCCAACTGGCTCCTCGTGTCCTCTTTTTGCTCAGTACATTCTTCTGCATTTTTTTGTAATTGTGGGTTCTACATTTCTGGGGTTTTCTGAATCCCACACATCCTCCAGGTGGATATGGGTAACCTCTCGCCTAATCCAACTGTCTTATTTTGTATGTTTTCATGTCGGCACATATTTTTGTACTTCCGGGGCCGTTTTGGGGCCCTAAACGTTTTTTTTTGGCTTGCCACAGTCAAACTGAAAACAGAGTTAGAGTTTGACGACAGAATGTGTATTTCTCTAAAAGACCTTTCCAATGGGCTATCACGCACCTGAAACGGAGGTCGTATGCAAAATTTACGACCCTAGGAAATTGAGGTACCAAATTACACCAACTTACCCATAGTGTCCACATGAATTTCGACGTTTCACCTTCTAGGGTTAGGTTTTTGGATGCCTAAGGTTTTGGCATTCATGAGTAATATAAAAAAGGCCTCTGGAGCCTCATTGTAATCCATTATGCTTAGACAGATGTGCATAGTGGCCACATCTCTTCTCAGAGATAGCTACCACCATTCGAGCAAGTGTTTCAGTTCTACAGTTTTATAGTTTCAACCTATTTCAGTATTTAATAGAAGATATTGTTCACTGGATATTTGTGTTATTCTCCATATCTCTATGTTTATTGTATTCATTATGTTAATGAGTTCATTCCGCTCCTAAATATGGATCAGTGGTATCAAAGCGGTCTTCTCTTCATTTATTTTTCTTCATGCAGGTCCCTGACAAGATTTGGGTACAAGAAGTTAGGACTCGAACCAATCGACTCATTACCAGATTTGTCATGCCGAGCCTGACAGCAACCCATGGGGGATGAAAATAAAGATTATGGAGTAGGAGATCCTATTAAAATGTTTCTTTAGGAAGCCCTCGTGCGACAAAGGAATAGAATGATGGACAACTTCACACAAATCCTTCGACAGTTGCCCATAGGAGAAACATCTTCATCAAGCAACCATGCAACCCCCTTCAATGTACATGTAAATTTTGATATTCCATTATTTGAAGGACTGATAGATGTGGATGATGTAGATAAATGGTTGAATCTGCTCGAAGGATATTTTTTGGTCCACAATTTTTTTGATATGGAAAAGATCACTTTTGCACTCCTCATGGTCAATCCCCATGTTAAAGACTGGTGGGATACTTACTCTAAACAAAGGGATGTGGAAGAATATACAATGTTTGTGGTGGCCCCTACATGGTATTCCTTCCAAGACTCCATTAAATAACAATACTACCTTGTTGGAAGCTACGAGGACTAGTACACCAGATGGACCACCCTACATCAAGAAAGGGACAAGACAGTACCAGATTTCACCAATATTTTTCATACCCTACGCACCAAATTGAGTATCAAAGACTCTAAGCGACATTTGGTGCTCAAATACCATCACTGTTTTCATAGATACATTCAAACATAAATGGATTTCCTGGACATCACCTCTTTGGGCACGGCTTATAGATACGTTGTCAAGATCGAGAAAAAATTTAAGCAGAAACGATGAGAATTTGGATCTGCAAACCCCTCACAACCGAAGAAGGAAAAATTCATCCCCAACCCACACAAAAATGGACAAATTCGAGATGGTCTCCATAGGGACAACCAGTCCAAGCTGCAACACAAGAAAGGAAATGAGAAGATGAACAAGGACATGGAAAAATGGTGTGAGTACCATAAAATTCCTTGGCACAACATTGAAGAATTTTTCTCCAAGAAATCCCTCGTGGTCGAGTTGAAGGCTTCTGGGTCAGAGGCCGATTCTGATTCCGAGTCAAATCCTGAAGGAGGGAAGAAAATTATTGATTCTGAACCCAGTGCCACGGTCACTACCACCAAATTTCAGCCAAGCGAACCAGAAGAACCAGAGGAAAGGGAAAGCCTCTTTCACTCACAAATGTGGGTCAAGGGGGCTCTGATTCATTTCATTGTCGAAAACGGTAGTCAGAAGAACTTGATTTCAACACAGGTCGTAAAGAAACTAGACCTTCTAACAACACCGCACCTACATCCCTACACCATCGGCTGGCTTCGCCAAGGAAGAGATCTTCATGTCAGCGAACAATGTCATATGCCCTATGACATCAAGCCTTTCAAAGATGAGGTACTCTGTGATATTGATCCCCTTGAAGTTTGTGATGTTATTTTAGGACAACCATATTTGTGGAAGAATCATGTTGTGTATCAGTCTAGACCCTGTAGAGTTATTATTTCTTTGGGTAGACAATTGTACAGGATCCCAGAGGTAGTTCCACCTACTATTATTTCTTTAATATCTGCAAAGAAATGCAGTAAGGTAATTTCACAGGCCGAGAATTTCTTCTTCTTTGTGATCCATGATCACAGTAAGCATAAGGCCATTTCCACATCTATGGCCTCTACACAATGCCTCTCTTTGTAGCAAAAGCAAGTGGACAAAATCATGGAAGAATACAGAGACATCTTCTCCTCACCTACACGGGTATCGACACATTGCCAAGTCAAGCATCCAATTGATCTGACCCTTGGTACACCTCTACTTAATGGACCAGTCTATCGACGCTTGCTGATGGAGAATGATGAAATCAGGCATCAAAACCGAGAGATTCTTCAAAAGGGGAACATCAAACCCATCTCCTCCCCTTGTGGAAGTCTGATTATACTGGTGCAGAAGAAGGACGGGACTTGGAAACTCTGCATTGATTACAAAGCCTTAAACAAAATCATAGTTAGGAACCGCTACCCCATTCCCAGGATTGATGACCTTCTAGAAAAACTCAATGGGGCCAAGTTATTAGGAAATATTGACCTAAAGTATGTCTACCACCAGGTTCCCATCGAACCAACTGATGTGTGGAAGACAACCTTCAAATCTAAAGAAGGTCTCTATGAATGGCTAGTCATGCCATTTGGCTTAACAAATGTACCAACCACTTTCATGAGGTTGATGGATGATGTATTGAGACCCTTCACCAACTCCTTGGTGGTAGTATATTTAGATGACATCCTCATCTTCAGCAGAATGTGGGAAAAGCACATGCGGCATATTCAGTAGGTTGTGAGCACTCTGCGACAGCACAAGCTTTATGCCAACTTGGAAAAATTCTCTTTTGGCATGAATGAGGTCTAATACTTGGGCTACATTGTTGATGAGCACGGGGTACATGTTTATCCAGCTAATATCCAATTCATTCGTGACTGACCTGCCCCGACCATGTTGATCAAGATTCAAATCTTTTTGGGACTAGCCAACTTCTACCGACAATTCGTGTTAGGATTCTCTCATATTGCTTGTGCCCTCATACATGTGACCAAGGGAGGTGGTAGGGCCAAGTTCGTGTGGGGGATGGAGAAGCAACATGCATTCAATGATCTGAAGCATCGCTTGTGCTCAACTCCAATACTCTCTTTGCCTGATCTGCAACAACCATTCGAGATTGAGACTGATGCATCTGACTATGTTGTGGGCACAATTCTCACTTAGCATGGGCATTCGATGGAATACCATAGTGAGAAACTCTCTAATACTGTCCGAAAATACCCCACCTATGATAAGGAAATGTATTACATTGTACAACCTTGTTGTCAATGGAAACATTACATTATGGGGAAAGAGACGATCATACACACTGATCACAAACCTCTATAGTCCATACAGACATAGGGGAAATTATAGAACGAGCACCATCAGAAGTGGTCCACCTACCTGCAACAGTTCCATATCAACATCAAGTATAAGACAAGTATCTCCAATCATTTCGTTGACTGCCTCAGTCGGCCTCCTGTGTCTACACTCACCATTGTGCTCCATTCCTGTGGACATGAAGCATTTGAGTGGCCCCAACTTTATCAAAAAGATCTGGACTTCGCCACCACATATCATCTCTTGGGTACAGGTGCCAATATTGCATTCAATACATACTCTTATGCCACCTGGGCCATCTCTATGTTCCTACAAGAGAGCGTGCAAAGATGATTTGGGAATCCCACTACAGTCGGGTGGCAGGACATTTTGACGTAGAGAAAACTATGGTCATTCTTCAGAAACATTTTTAATTGGCCAAAACTTCGACAGGACGTCAACAAGTATAGCAGATCTTGCACTGCCTGTGTCATTTCCAAGCCAACCATCAATAAGCAAGGCTTATACACCCCTCTTCCTATTCCCAAGAAGCCTTGGGAATCCATCTCAATGGATTACATGTCTGGCTTGCCATCCACCAAGCAAGGAAATGACTACATGTTTTTGGTCATTGATCGGTTTTCGAAGATGGCCATCCTCATAGCCTGTAAGAATAATGTCACAATGGCAGATACTTCTAAGCTCTTCTTTGAATGAGTGTGGGTCCACTTTGGGATACCACAGACCATCATCTTCGACCGAGACAACAGGTTCCTCAGTACCTTTTGGTTGAGCCTCTAGTCTCTATTGGACACCAAGATCATGAAATCCACTGCTTTCCACCCCCAATATGATGGCTAAACAGAGGTCTTCAATCAGATGATTGTGCATAACCTTCACATGTACAATTCTAAGCATCCACGTACATGGGATGAGAGTCTCCCATATGTCCAAAACAGGTACAATAGGGCTCTCCATAGTTCCACCGTCCATAGCCCATTTCAAGTGGGTCTGGGATTCCTACCCTTGCGACCCATTCATGTTGCACTTCCTCTTACCAGCGCACAAAAAAACTCTTCCCCTGATCAGTCTGTGAACGACAAAGCCACTAGATTCATTGAGAGGATTCGACACATCCGCCAATAGGTCCGGGAGATTTTGTAGAAATCCAATGCTAAGTAAAAGCAGTGCCATGATCAACATCGGGTACCACACCAGTTTCAAGTTGGTGACAAATTCTGGTTACATCTACAGAAGGAGCGTTGCATTGGGCCCCATCAGAAGCTTTTCCCACTTCATTATGGGCCTTATACTATCACCAAGGTTGTGGGTAGAAATGATTTTGATCTCAACACTCCACCCTTCCTTGGTCTGCATCCAGTCTTCAATGTGGACCTCCTTCAGCCATATTTTCCACCATTATTGGACACTTTTAAAATCGCAGAACAACTAACACCAACAAAGCTCAACCCTAACTTCATAGAACATGCATCCATTGATCAGATAGTGGGCACATAGGTCAAGGGCACTCACCAGCAGCGGATCCATCTTTATCGGGTTGTCAAGGAGGGGAAACTCCTACACCAATGCAAGTGGCTCACTGGGGGCCAAATCCAGCAGAAGTTTCCTCACCTGATGGGAGAACTCAACGTAATGGAGACCATTGCTTCCTAAGGGGGGAGGATTGATCCAGGTGGATGTTGGTGGCCACCCACCTATTCCAATTGGCTTCTCGTGTCTGCTTTTTGTTTAGCTCGTTCTTATTTATTGCTTTGTAATTGTGGGTTCTACACTTCTGGGGATTTCTTAAGCCCCACACATCCTCTAGGTGGATACGCATGGCCTCTCGCCTAATCCAACTAGCATATTTTGTATTTTTTTGTGTCGGCACATCTTGTTGTACTTCCAAGGCCGTTTTGGGGCCCTAAACGTTGTTTTTTTGGCTCACCATAGTCAAACTATAGACAGAGTCAGAATTTGATGGAGAAATGTGTATTTCTCTGAAATACCTTTCCAACGGTCTATCACGCGCCTAAAACGAAGATCGTTTGCAAAAGTTACAACCATAGGAAGTTGAGGTACCAAATTACACCAACTTACCCATAGGTCCACATGACTTTGGGAGTTTCACCTTCTAGGGTTAGCTTTTTGGATGTCTAGGGTTTTGGCATTCATGAGTAATATCAAAAAGGCCTCTAGAGCCTCATTGTAATCCATTCTTCTCAGACGGATGCGCATAGCAGCCACATCTCTTCTCAGATATAGTTACCACCATTCGAGCAACTGTTTTAGTTCTGTATTTTTATAGTTTCAGCCTATTTCATTATTTAATAGAAGATATTGTTCACTGGATATTTGTTTTATTCTCCATATCTCTGTGTTTATTGTATTCAGTCTGTTAATTAATTCATTCCGCTCCTAAATCTGGATCAGGCCTTGTGAGGATATAGTCCCAAGATAATTGATATGACCTATTCCTCCTCATTTGTGTTATATAACACTCCATTCTCAAGTTCTTTCACTAAGGGAAAATTTTTCTAAAGCATTGAAGTAGTGGCTATCAATATTTCATCTTCTTCCTCTATGTACAAATATTGAAATTATTGATAGTCTTTTCTTTTTTATTTCCTCAAAATATTTGGTTTTCTCTCCATTCATCTTTTGGATTTTGCATACATTATTTCTTCGTTTCCTAGCCTTCACTTGTTTGTAGAAGAAATTGGTGTTTTTGTCTCCCACTTTAAGCCACAAGATTTGAGATCCTATTCTCTAGTATTCTTCCTCTTTCATCAAGGCTTGGTGGAGTTTCCCATACAATATTTTTTCTTCCATATGAACTTATTGAAAACAAATTGTGCATTCCATTGTATCTTGGAGGTTTTCTAGTTGTTATTGAAGCCCTTTTCTTTTCTTTGTTGGTTCCTTGTAGTCATTCTTGGTCCATTCTTTCGCATTGCCTTAGTGCATTTTAGTTTGGTTTCTCAAATAAAACTTGGAGACCCTTCAATTTTTTGATTCCAAATCTTGGTTATTATTTCTCTTGCTTTATTGTCATGCAACCACAAGGGGTTAAACTTAAAAGGGATCAACTTGAAGTCTCTTTTTTGTTGAATCAATAAGGAGATTGTTTTATGATAAAATACAACTTAATATTATATGATATATCTAGATCTTGTTCTATAAATATGCTTTGAAGTAAGAATTTGTCTAATCTGGAAAAAAATGTGTTCTAATCCATTTCTCGTGTTGGTCCATGTGAATTTTCCTCTCCTTGGATTGACATTGATAAGGTCCCATTTTTTCACTATATATTATACCTTTTCTCAAAATTGATATCAAACCATACTCCTAATTTTTTTATTGTGCTAATATTGTTGATTAAGTTTGGTTGTCATTGATGTCAAGCCTTGAAGAAATCCCCCCAGCACAAAGGTTTGGGTAATGGACCTAAGATTTTTTGATGTAAAGATGACTCATTATTTTCTTGTCATGGTTCATAAGAAGTAAATATGGATGAAATCCAAAGTGGTCCCCTTATGGTAAAAGCCCTCATGGGAAGACACTTTGCGGAGTAAGAGAACCCATGCTTAATTGTGGAATAATAAGATCCTATATGGATAGTCCTCAATTCCATTTTCGGTGGTATGTGGAACATCACATAACTCCTCACGATTAGAGAGTTATGTCCATGAGAAGTTGGAGACCCCAGGTTTGGGTAATGGACCCAAGTTTGTTTGATGGATAACAGTATGAGTTATGATATATTTTCAGATAATACTATTCTATATGGATAGTACATGTATGTGTATAGTTGATGATGTTGGTACATATTGATGAGTCATAGTTGATGAGTAGTTGACACATGATTGGTACATACTTGGTACATGGTTGTATGTACTTGTTTATGGTACAGATTGATTACAGGTTATTTGGTACAGGTTGATGCATGGTTGATGCACTTGTTTATGGTACAGGTTGATTACAGGTTGAGGTACATGTTGATGCATGGTTGATGCATGGTTCAGATTTATTGGTATAGGTTTATAATGGTATATCTCATAGTGACAGGTTGGCAGTGGTTCCATCATTCTACTTCTACTTCAGGGTGGCAAGATGGGGCAAGGACAGGTGGTTGTAGCCACCTTTCAGTTGTAGCTGGAGAACATAGGGGGTTGTAGCCTCCTTCTAGTTGTAGCCAAAGAATTGGGGAGTTGGAGCTTCCCTCGGGTTGTAGCCTGAGAAACTAGGGGGTTAGAGCCTCCTTCCAGTTGTAGCTAGAAAACAAAGGAAGTTGGTGCTTCCAATGAATGTAATTCTTCAAGACATATAAGAAAAAACATTCCATGATTTTCTCCCGATTTGGGTTTCCATGTAAAACACTGGTGTACTGTGTATATGTATGTTTTTTAATTTGTTCATTTCTTATTTACTCTACAGTTATTGGATGATAATGCTTCATTGATATAACACTTGTATTATATGGTTAAAAATGAATAAATTACTCTATTACTGATTCAACCCCTCTCTCAGTAATCCAACAATTGGTATCATAGCAGGTTCCTTCAGAAATCAATTTAACCACTGAAAGGTAGATCATGGAGAGTACCAACTCATATAAAAATGGAATACCACAGTTTGATGGATAGAAGTATGTTTTTTGGAGCATAAGGATGAGGACATATATACAAGCACAGGGATTTCAAGTTTGGCAATCAATTGTAGATGGATACACAACACCAGCAGTTCCACCAACAAATGACAAAGAATTAAAACTCGACGAGAATAATTCCAAAGCCACACATGCACTTTTGAATGATCTCAGTGATATAATATTCACCAAAGTTGTACACTGTAAATCCGCTAAAGAAATTTGGGACAAGCTTCAAAATATTTATGAAGGAGATACAAAACTCAAAGCAGCAAAGCTTCAAACTTACAGAGGTCAGTTCGAACAACTAAAAATGAAGGAAGATGAAGATATCGTAGCCTACTTCTTACGAGTTGATGAAACATTGAATGCAATCATAGGATTGGGAGAAGAAATTGAAGAATCTGTAATTGTTCAAAAGATACTAAGATCTCTTCCTATGAGATTCAACCCTAAGATATTAGCACTAGAAGAAAGATCGGATATGGACTCAATAAGCATGGACGAACTGCATGAAATATTCATAGCATATGAAATGAGAATTGAGCAAGAAAATCTAGATGTAAAAGAAGCATCCTTCAAGGCATCCAAAAGATCAAAGCAAAAGAAAAAGGAACAAGAAGAATATAGCAACAACAGTGACGCATCGGAATATGATGAAGAAGTGGCCAACTTCGTCAAAATACTGAACAACGGAACCAACGGTAGGTATAGAGGTAAGCTCCCTTTAATTTGTTTTAATAGTGATGGTACTAGTCATTTTGCTAACAAATGTCCTCATAAGAAAAAGAGAAATGATGAAGGTTACTCAAAAGGAAAACACACATATAAAGGAAAAATAACTACAAAAAAAGTTTTCAAGAAAAGCTTATACACCAAAGAAAACATCTTATCATCAAATGACGATGAAGTCAGTGACAATGAGACAGAAAGAGTTCTATTCATGGCAGTAAAAGACTCTGACAAAGAAGACTCTGAAGAAGAATATGAAGAAGCCGAAGAAGATTATGAAGAAGTCGAAGAAGAAATTGAAGAGGCAGAAGTTGACTATCGAGAAGAATTAATGTGTGCCATAGAAGTTATCAGAAGAGAAAACAAGAAAAACAAGAAATTGCAAACAGAACTAGACAAGAAAAAGGACATTCGAGAACTAGAACAAATGATCACAAAATTGAAGGTTCAAATAGAAGAAGATAAAATAATTGAAGAAGCACTCAAAGAACAACTAGAAGAAAAGGACAAGATCATTGGAAACTTGGAAGCAGAGGTTTTCACACTAAGAAAGGATATTCAAAAGAAAAATATGCAGAATAGCTCAAAAGTTCTGAATGACATTATCAACAGTCAAAAATCTCATCTTGACAAGTCCGGACTTGGATAGAATCAGACAGAAAAGGGATCAAGCTCCAAAACAACAGAGCAAGAAACAAATCCAAAGAGCTATGCAGAAACAATCAACGGGGATAGGAAGATATACAAGGAATATTACAGGGACACTCCTCCACCAAGAAGATTCAGATTTCAGAATCAACAATAGATAGATAGGCCTCAAGAAGAAGAAGGATTCATAACAGCACCTCCTTTCAGAAGATCTTCAACTCCTAGGTATCAAACTATATTTTTTGGTTTATGTTATACATGTGATAATTTTGAACATAAAGATGTGAATTACAGAGCTAACAATAGGAACATCAACAACTTTGAGAGTTATACACAAAGAGATTATTCAAGGAGACCTAGTGACACACAAAGAAGAAGTTACAACATGTTTGAATCTTTGAGCACTGAAGTGGAATGTTACAAATGTAATAATTTTGGACACATGGCCAAGGATTGTAGAATGACAGTCCCTCCTAAATAACCTCAACAGAATAACAACAGTCACAGACAAGAACCTCAGAAAACAACATGGATAAGAAAGCAAGATCAATATAACAATGAAGAATGCACAGTCGTTCTACAAAAGCAGAAGAAACACGTTTGGTATGTTGACAATGGATGTTCAAAACACATGACAGGTGATAAAGACAAATTTCTTACATTACGAAAAGGAAAAAATGGATCAGTCTCCTTCGGAAATGATAATTCATCCAAAATCATTGGAGAAGGCATAGTCTGAATTGGGAACAAGAATGAAAAGGCACAAAATGCTCTATTGGTAGAAGATATGAAACATAATCTTCTAAGTGTGAGTCAAATGTGTGACCAAGGTCATAAACTTACTTTTGATTCAGAAAAGTGTGAGATAAGAAAAGAAGGTTTAGGGAAATTGGTCGGTACAGTAGCAAGAACTTCAAACAACATATATGTATTAAGTGAAATTGAAAATGAAAAGAGTTGTCTAGGAAAGGAAGATGAAAGTTGGCTATGGCATAGAAGAATGGGTCACATGCATTTTGATAACCTTGTCAAAGTCAACAAAAGAGAAGCAGTCAGAGAAATGTCCCAGATCATGAAACCAACCAACAATTTATGTAAGCATTGTCAACAAGGAAAGAAAACAAAGACTAGGTTCAAATCAAAGGAATATTCAACAACAAGACTATTGGAAATTGTGCACACTGATCTAGTTGGACCAACTACAACAAAGGGCTTAAAAGGTGAAAAATAGGTTATGTTATTATTTGGTGATTATACAAGAATGACTGCAGTTTTCTTTCTCAAGAACAAGTCAGAAGCTTTTGAAAACTTCAAGATCTATAAGGAAATGGTTGAAAATGAGATGGATTCAAGAATCAAATGTTTGAGATCTGATAATGGAAGAGAGTTCACTTCAAAGGAATTTATGGACTACTGTAGCAGTCATGGAATAAAAAGGCAATTCTTCATTGCTAGGACACCTCAACAGAATGGAGTTGTTGAAAGAAAGAATAGGATAGTACAAGAAATGGCTTGAACAATGCTAATGGATTCCAAATTGACAGATATATTTTGGACACACGTAGTGCATACAACAGTTCACATTCAAAACAAAGTAATGCTAAAAAACAACACTGATAAAACTCACTACGAGCTATGGAAAGGAAGACCAACAAATGTGAAGCATTTCAGAGTTTTTGGAAGAAATGCTACATCAAAAGAGAAGATGGTTGAATGGAAAAGTTTGAATCTCGTGTAGACAAAGGAATACTTGTTGATTACTCAAGTACAAGGAAAGCATACAAGTGTTACAATCTAATATTGAACAAAGCTGTGGAAAGCATCAACATAACAATTGATGAAACATGAAAACCAGAATCAAAGGAAGAAGAAAACAAATCAATGGAACAACTTTTCGAAGAAGAAGATGAAAAAGAAGTAGAAGAGGAATATGAAGATGAAGAGAATTCGACAGAAGTAGAAGAGAAAGTTCAGAAAGTATCTCCAAAGACACCTAGCAAACGAGTACAAAAGAATCATCCTTCAGATCAGATTATTGAAAACAAAGATGCAGGAGTTGAGACTAGAAGAAAAATCCCTTCACCAGAACAAACACACCTAACACTCTTATCTACAATTGAACCAAACTGTTTTGAAGAAGCCAGCAAGGATGAATTTTGGAATAAGGCCACGAATGAAGAATTGGATCAAATAGAGAAAAATGACACTTGGGAATTGGTTCCAAGACCAAAGAATAAGAATGTGATCGACACAAAATGGGTTTTTAGGAATAAATTGAATGAAGATGGATAGGTTACAAGGAACAAAGCTAGATTGGTATGTAAAGGATATGCACAGATTGAAGGAATCGACTTTGAAGAGACATTTGCCCCAGTTGCCAGAATGGAAGCAATCTGTTTACTTTTAGGTTATGCATGCTCCAAAAATGTTAAAGTATATCAGGTGGACATAAAATCATCTTTTCTGAATGGGGAACTTGAAGAAAAAGTCTACAATGAACAACAAGAAGGATTTCAGTTGTCAGAGAACACAGACTATGTATGTAAATTAAAGAAGGCCTTCTATGGTCTAAAATAGTCTCCTAGAGCATGGTACTCCAGACTGGATAAGTATCTATAGTAGGCAGGGTTCAGAAAAGGAAGTGCAAACAACAACCTCTACATCAAGGTAAGTCAAGGTAATATTTTATTAATTGAAGTTTATGTTGATGATATTATTTTTGGTAGTGATGATGACAAGTTAAGCCAGAAATTTGCAAAATACATGCATAATGAATTTGAAATGTCATTACTTGGAGAACTATCCTTCTTTTTGGGACTTCAAATACGTTAAAGCAACCAAGGAATTTGTATTTCTCAAACCAGGTATATCAAAGAAATGCTAAACAGGTTCGGAATGGAAGATTGCAAACCAATTATCACTCCCATGCAAACCAGTTGTAAGTTGAGCAAAGATGATGATTCAAAGTCTACAGATCAGAGGAAATACAGGTCAATGATTGGCATCCTACTATATGTGACAGCATCTAGACCATATTTAATGCAAGCAGTTGGACAGGTGGCATGATTTCAAGCAGCACCAAAGGAATCACATGTATTAGCAGTAAAGAGGATTTTCAGATATCTCAAAGGAACATAAGAGTTTGGATTATGGTATCCAAAAGGAAAAGATCTATCACTTATTGCCTACATAGATGCAGATTGGGCAGGTTGTATTGATGACCGACGAAGCACCAGTGGAGCATATTTCTACTTAGGTGAGTGTTTGGTATCATGGCTAAGCAAGAAACAAGCATCAATATCTCTATCTACAGTCGAGGCAGTGTATATTGTAGCAGCAACATGTTGTACACGAGTTCTTTGGATGAAACAAACTTTGACAGATATACAGGTTGAGTATTATAAGCCCATTCCAATATATTGTGATAATACAAGTGCCATCAGTATCTCAAATAACCCAGTGATTCACTCCAAGATGAAGCACATTCCAATCAAGTATCACTTTCTACGGGAACAAGTTGCAGAAAAAAACATCAGAGTTGAGTATGTGGGCACAAAATAATAAGTGGAAGACATCTTTACAAAACCACTTCCATGGAAAGCCTTTGAATATCTTCGCTAAAGACCTCGAGTTATTTCTACTCCAAAATGAATACTTTTTGAATTCTTTTTGAATGCTTATCTTATATATCTTAGATGTACACGAGGAAGCACCATAAGAGGACAGTTTAGTCAGGGGGAGAAACCCCAGATGGAAAGATACCTTTGCCATTGATGACAAAGGGGGAGATATTTATCATATGCAGAGGACAGAGGCATGGTTCTAGAGGGAGCAGATTTATTAGATGCAGAGGACAGAGGACAGAGGTATGGTTCTAGGGGGATCATGAGTGATATGATTTCTGTATTGCATCAGAGTGTTGCCATCAATGCCAAAGGGGGGGATTGTTGATTAAGGTTGGTTTCCATTGATTTCAACCCTTGAAGAAATATCTGAAGCACAAAGGTTTGGGTAATGGACCCAATATTGTTTGATGTAAAGATGACTCAATATTGTCTTGTCATGGTTGATAAGAAGTAAAGATGGATGAACTCCAAAGTGGTCCCCTTATGGTGAAAGCCCTCATGGGAAGACGCTTTGTGGAGTAAGATAACCCATGCTTAACTGTAGAATAATGAGATCCTAGATGGATAGTTCTTGTCATTCCATTTCCGGTGGTATGTGGAACGTCACATAACTCTTAACAGTTAGAGAGTTATGGCCATGAGAAGTTGGAGACCCCAGTTTTGGGTAATGGACCCAAGTTTGTTTGATAGATAATGGTATGAGTTATGATATATTTTCAGATAATACTATTCTATATGGATAGTACATGTCATTCCAATTCTGGTGGTATGTGGAACGTCACATAACTCCTCATGGTTTGAGATTTATGGCCTTACGAAGTTGGAGGATCCTCATATGTCATCTAGAAGCCCCAAAAGGTCAAAGTAGTCAAAGTGGTTTAAGAGATTTTAAAAGGTAAATAATAAAGTGAAGTAATGAATGTATTATAAGTCAAAGTGAATAAAAAATAAATTATTTCAATAATAAATCTAATGGAGAAATTAGAAGTGGGTTAACCCTAAAATAAGGAAAGTGGGGCCAAGTGACCTAGAAGATGTTTTTAAGGAAGCTACTTGGAGAGTATAAATAAGAGGCAAGGCTCTCTCATTTTAATCACACTTGAGAATATTGAATATCTATAGGTTTCTAAGGTAACCAAGGATATCTAAGACAAAATTCTGAGGGAAGGTGAAGAAAAGGAGGCCGAAATGCAAGGAATGATAAATTCTTTTGATGGTGTTTTCTAAGGTATGTTATTTACAGGTCATCTCACCATTTTCGATATATATTTTTTTTCTATAATGATTCAGACCGTGAAATTTCTATGCCATTGAGAAAACCTATCCAAGTATCCGTGGTAAGAAAATCATCTTGTGGGTCATTGTACTTTTGGAGTTACACTCCGTGGAAAATAGGGTTTGTGGCTAGTCCTGAAACTAGTCAAAAACAGGTGTTTCGGGTACAAACGTCATAAATTATTCATAACAGATCAAAATTTAGTGAAGCCAAATGTGTTGGTTAGTATACAGTTTGTAGTATATTATGTAACATTTTCATATCAAATCAACAAATATTCCATGTGGAGCACGCTCTACAATGTCTCTCTCTAGAATAAGCCAGAATTCAGCAAGGTATGTCATTTTTGCTATAACTCCTTTTATGAGAGGTTCCAAGTAATGGAACCTGGAGGAATTGCACAAAACACACTAAAGAACAGTGTGTATCAGTTTCATATCTTTATACATTACAGGTACAAAGTTATGATTACTTCAAGTTAGGGTTGTTGACTAATCCAAAACTAGGCATGTGAGACTAAAGAAAAGTTTGATGAAAATGCTAGTCTCTTGTTGTTTAAGTTAAGGAAGGTTTGCAGGAATGTGATCATATACACCAGGTCTATTACAGAGCTACAAATCAGATTTGGATGATGAAATTGATGAGGGCTTTTGGTTGAGGTACATGTTGAGTACATGGTTGAGACAAGTAGTTGATGAGTTGGCACATACATGAGGTTTATAGTTGATGATGTTGGTACATATTGATGAGTAATAGTTAATGAGTAGTTGACACATGATTGGTACATACTTGGTACATGGTTGGATGCACTTGTTTATGGTACAGGTTGATTACAGGTTATTTGGTATAGGTTGGTGCATGGTTGATGCACTTGTTTATGGTATAAGTTGATTACAGGTTGAGGTACAGGTTGATGCATGGTTCAGATTTATCGGTACATGTTTACAACAGTATATCTCACAGTGACAGGTTGATAGTGGTTCCATCATTTTACTTCTACTTCAGGGTGATGGGACGGGGCAATGACAGCTGGTTGTAGCCACCTTCCGGTTGTAGCCGGAGAACATAGGGGGTTGTAGCCTCCTTCTGGTTGTAGCCAAAGAATTGGGGAGTTGGAGCTTCCCTCAGGTTGTAGCCTGAGAAACTAGGGGGTTGGAGCCTCCTTCTAGTTGTAGCTGGAAAACAAAGGAAGTTGGTGCTTCCAATGAATGTAATTCTTCAAGACATATAAGAAAAAACATTCCGTGGTTTTCTCCCGATTTGGGTTTCTACGTAAAACATTGGTGCACTGTGTATGTGTATATTTGTTCATTTCTTATTTACTCTGCAGTTATTGGATGATAATGCTTCATTGATATAACACTTGGATTATATGGTTAAAAATGATTAAATTGCTCTATTATCGATTCATCCCCCCTCTTAGTAATCCAACAAATACCATATTGAAGTCTTCAACCATGATACAAAATTATGCATCTATCAACACTTTCATTTCTTGAAGAGTGAACCAATAGTTTTGTTTTTATTTATAACACACATGGGCATAGATATTAAATTTCTTACTATTCCCGCTATTTGTGATATATATATATATATATATATATATATATATATATATATATATATATATATATTGTCGAGAACAAGCGATTTGAACCAAATCAAACTCTACATTATCCTATAAAGTGTGGATCCCTCCCGAAGCCCCTCTAGAGTTGATTACTACTCTTTCACTTCCTTTCCATTGTCTCTTATCAACTTGCAACATTCCAACTTCTTGTAGTTTGGTCTCTTGGATTAGGAGGACATTGGGATGTTCATATCTTCTAACATCCCTTATATCTTCCAATTTATTCTTTCTTCCAAGCCCTCTATAGTTCTAAGAGATGATTAACATGATTTAATAGAGTGTTTTTTTTGTTTCCATTTGAATCTAGACTTTTTGTGAGGATGTACCTATTTATTCCACTTAGAATGATTTATATAGATGATTGGAGACCCAAAGTTTTTTCTTTGATGGCTTCTTCTTCTCATTTTTCTTTTTAAGATTTTTTTTATTGGTTATTTTTTTTGCAATGAATATTTCTTTGGTTAGATCTCATTCAATATATTGGGAGAGAGACTGAGGAGATTTTATAGTTGATAATTAGAGAAGGGGATTGATATGATCATAGATGAGTTAGAGGGATTATGCATGGAATATTTGGGGTTAGATCCTAGAGGTGAATGGGTTTTTATAGGATATTTGGGTGGGGGATATTGAGGATGAGAAGATGATAGCTTCTCTAACTAAATGATCACATGTTGGGATTGATTCTAATATTGTAAGGTTCCCCCCATGGGTACAAATATGTGAGGTTGTGATTGGGATTGGGATAGGACCTCAAATATGTTATCCATATGAATAAATTTTCCATATTGATCCACTAAGGATTAGGATTATGAAGATCTAGGAGAATTCAAGATGCCATATTTTTTTTACAGTTTTCCATTGCTCTTTCTTTTTTGTTAAGGATGGGATAGGTAGTACTTTTATACAATCCTTGGTGAAGTGTTTGTATAAACCATGATGACTCTTGCATTTAAAAGGAAGTTGTTCATAGTATAACTTCTAAATATGGCTCTAGTTATCCAAAGTTAGCTTGATTTATTCAAGAAAAACTTTCTCCAAGTCAAACTTTACATAAATTATAGCACAAGTGAACATATATGCCTTTGTATCTGACCTATTAATGCAAGTTCCAAGAATATTCCTATGGATATAAGAGATTCATCATTCCAATAATGCAAGGGTAGATGATGTAATCAGACCTAGACCAACATTGTTGAGGGAACATCCAATTTTGGGTTGAAATTAGGGGTCCATTTATTGAGATATGTACCCCTTGTGATCATGAAGTAAGGGCCATTCCTAAATATCATATATTAGCATTGCTTAAGCTCGAAGAGGAAAGCATAAAACCCTTTCCCGCCAAAGTAACATGAGATTTTACCTTTTATCATTTCTATCCATCTGTTTTGCATCTAGATGTCAACAAATTTTGGAGAGAGCCAAAGACTAGTAAATTGCCTAATCAATTCTCTATTAGCCAATATCTAAGTAATGGAACTAAAAGAATATTTAAGAGATGTCTTAATATGGGCTTGTGAGAGGAGGCAATGTTATGCTAAGAAATAATGGAGTGGACAAAATAGCTAATTTTCTGGAGGAAGTAGAAAGTTTAATACTAAAAGGAAAAGATTGAGTAAAATTTCATTAAGGTTGATCAAAGAATTATTATGAAGAAGTTTTGCTCTCTAAAACAAATTTAGATTATACAATATTATAGAATTTAATTTCTTAGAAAAATATATATTTTTAAAAGATAGATGAGATCCAATAAAAAACCATCATTTAGGTAGGAGCCATAAAAAGACACCAAAAACCCACCATAAAAATTCTAACTCTGCAATTTGATGTTGTACACCAACCCAAAACGACCAACTTCCCTGCCCCACCGAAGAGAAAGAATGATCGGGGGGATTGGAAAGCTTCTAGGAAATGGATGCTTCCATCCTTCTTCAACTGCTATTAAGAGTTTGCATTCTCATTTCAGCCAAAAACGCCATGATTACAACCTTCAACCTTTGTCGATTTCCCCAATGATCCTTCGAACCAACTGTTGTCTTCACTACTTGAGAGAAATTTCCGGGATTACCACTAATTCTCCCAGAAAGTAATTTTCTCGAGTTGACCTTTAGCCACGGGGGCCAGCCTGTGCATGAATGAGAACCTACCACCAAATCTGCTCCGAAGCAGGCCCGCAGAGAAATTTTCTTGCATCAAATGCATGGAACAATGTCACTCCGGTGCACACGCATGAAGTAGAACCTTCATTCACTGTTATAATTGCTCACAAGCGTGGAGAATTTCTGAACTCTGAGGTTGAAGCTGAATCCATTACACCAACATATCCTTCTGTCATAACTATATTGTACCTTTTCCTCTATATCCCACCTTGCACATGCAGAGATTGTGCACATGTAATATAAGGAACGCTGCCATCAAATGCGAAGTGTGTGATAAGGGAGGCCCTCGTTAATATGACATCTAAGGTGCTGTGAGAACATGACACCAATGTGGAATGCAAAACTTTGATTGAGACCTGCATTGATTATGGGATTTGAAGGTGAAATAATCTCCCAAATGTTGATAGCCCCTTTTGGAAGATTTATAACTATATATGTTTGGGAAGATTTATAGCTATATTTTTGTTTGGGAGTCAGCCCAGGTTGTTCTCCCTTTTAACATAGCGAAATGTAACATGAGGAATGCCAATTAGGTGAAGGTTAATTTTCTTAATTATGTTGATGAGATGAGAATCCTTCGGAGGGACTCCTTTGATCATACCTTGAATGGTATTCAAAGAGTCACCAATGATAATTAGGTGTTGTATATGAAACCCTTTGGCTAATTGAATTCCTTTAAGAAGAGAATATTATTTTTCTTAGTTGTTGGTGTATACTTTAGTACCCGATTTTCCTCAGGGTCAAGAATGACCCATCTCGCACCTATCGCCCCATGTATTGAAGTATTAAGGGTAATATGATTTTTATTTATATACAAAACAATTTCACACCATAAATTATTAAATTTTCCTTCAATCCATGCTTTATCAACTCAGAATGCATACACATGGATGTGAATTATGGTACTAACATTAGATATATAATTTCCATCCTACTAAATGATTAAGGGCCTATTATCCCCATTTTCTGGGATAACTAAGGAGATGATGTCTCGATGCCCCTAGGTTGCAAACATGGAGTACCAAGAGAAAACTTGAACAACAATGTCCATTTGCAAAGATGGAGACCACCTCACCACCACGCTTGAGGTTGATCATGTGTTGGACAACTGAGAGGGGGGGGGGTGAATCAGTTGTTACCGTGCTTAAACATTTATGCTTCTTTTAAACTCTTTGCAGAAACATTGAATGATGAGCACAATAATGCAGGGAAATAAACAATGGCACTTTCAGCATCACTCACATATTTGAGAAACACAGAGACATATATTTCCCGAGGAAACCCATAGGGGTAAAAACCTCTTTTTCTTTATATGATAAGTAATAGTTACATTCTTTACATTATCATACATATGAGCACCAACTCATAATGAGGCTACAACCTCTGTTTTGCAAGCTGCAACTTGCTGAGAGCACCAAC
>JASDQU010102055.1:224105-250338 GCA_032191745.1 Picea mariana
TTCCCAAGGAAACCCATACAGGGTAAAAACCTCTTTTTATTTATATGATAAGTAATAGTTACATTCTTTACATTATCATACATATGAGCACCAACTCATAATGAGGCTACAACCTCTGTTTTGCAAGTTGCAACTTTCTAAGAGCACCAACTCTCTGTTTCCTCTAGCACCCACTAGAAGGAAGCACCAACTCCCTGGTTTCTCTAGCACCAACTAGAAGGAAGCACCAACTCCCTGGTTTCTCTAGAACCAACTAGAAGGAAGCACCAATTCCCTGGTTTCTCTAGCACCAACTAGAAGGAAGCACCAACTCCCTGAGTGTTTCCAGCACCAACTGGATGGAAGCACCAACTTCCAATCATACAGGCACCAACCTGTATAACAGAGAACAAGAGTTCTCCCTTGCACCACCCTGCCACCTTGGTTTCTCTGGCTGCAACTAGATGGAAGCTACAACTGCCTATGTTCAAGCACCCACTTGAACCTATGAGGACAACAGTCCTCCCGAGCACCTCCCTTCCACCCTGAAATATGAATCTTTGCTACTGAAACTTATTATAGTGATATAATGTTCAAAAATGGCTTACCAGACTCGTCACTATTCTGCTGCATTTCGTTGCTCTGTCTTCCTCACTGCCTTCCTGCAC
Organism: Picea mariana; assembly: GCA_032191745.1. NCBI lineage: Eukaryota > Viridiplantae > Streptophyta > Pinopsida > Pinales > Pinaceae > Picea > Picea mariana. Next base: position 224,753 of record JASDQU010102055.1, read on the forward strand.
ACGTGACTTGTGCTGTCTGTTCTTCTGCGTTTTATCCTCTATGCGCCATGTCCATTCACTGCACAGTTCCTCTTCTCTCCCATTCAGCTTCTGCACTCTCATCCTTCTTTACGCATGAATCACCTTCAACAACAACAACCCCCACAACTCCAACAACAACAACAACCCCAACTCTTCTCTGTACCATGTACTTATAGCTTCTGTGCACCTCGTGCATGAAATGTGCACAATCCCTCCGCATACTCACACCGCGCCAATATGCTCCACCTCTCGAGTACTTTGCCTGATCATCATGGTAACTCTTCAGCTTCTCTGGCGGTTTTCCCATGCGTTCAGCATCACTGGGTGTTATGTCGAGGTTCCTTTTTCTCTCTGGCAGTTGAGACTCTTCGTCTTCTCTGTTACAGTCGAGCTCACCCTCTCTGTTTCAGCTACAGGCTTCAACGCTCATCCATCTGTCAATCCCTTCTAAGAATAGTCTTCTTTCATTGGACGAAGCTTGGAGACTCTTCATCTCCTTTGGCGATCACACAGAGGTCTCTTCGCATCCTCTGGTAGAAACCATCAATGGTTTCTAGCAGTTTCACTATGTCGTGCAACAGTAGCCCTCCGATCTTCTTCAGTTTCATTCATTTTCATCCAAAACGGCCACGCCTACACAGTCTGTCTCATTTTCTTTGGTACACACTACCACGACAGTTCCACTTCCCATTTCCTTAGGCAAAAGGAAGACAACTGTCTCAGTAACTGAAACGCCAACTAATCGGCAATCATGAGTCCGTTTCGCTAACAGATTCCAAACTAAGGAGTTAACTGTGAGAGAGAACAGTAACCCTCCGATCAACACTTGATCTGATGGTTCAGATCATTCTGCGATTTCGCATATCGCGATTTCGACACTCCTGATGTCCAATGTTCTTGTCACTTACAAATCCCGATCTACAAAATTCCGATACAGAACTTTTCTGCACTAGCTCCTTCCCGAATATGACTATGGTCATAATCAAGTGCTTATGAAAAAAGCGCCTTCGCGATTTCTCATTTCGTGATTTTTGACACTATGCTCCGTTGACCCCAAGTCAGCAAAATTTTGATCACTTGCCACATGTCCTATGATTCCATGGTCCAGATCTAATCTTGATTCAACGACTACGATTGAATCGTGATTTCGCGATTTCGACATTCTTGATTTATTGGGTTCTTTGCCTCTCTATGTCGCGATTCGCGAAACTCTGATATGGAGTTTGATCAACGGCCCAGATCTGATCTCTATTCAACAGCTGCAATTAAATCACGATTTTTCATATCGCGATCTCGGGATTCCTGATGTTAATAAACTTTGACATCTCCAACTCTTGATCCCCGAAACTCCGACATGGAGTTAGATCAACGGTCCAGATCTGAGCTTGATTCAACGACTGCGATTGAATCACAATTTCGCATATCACGAAATCGACATTCTTGTTGCATTGTTTCTTTGACATCTCCAACACGCGATCCTCGAAACCCCGACATGGACTGGATTCAATGGTCCAGATTCAACCTTAATCTGACGGCTCAGATTACATCGCGATTTCACATATCGCGATATCGGGATTCTTGATGTCAATAATCTTTCACATGTCCAAATCTCGATCCCCGAAACTCCGACAAGGACTAGAATCAACGGTCCAAATCAACCCTTTGATCTGACAGCTCAGCTTACATCACGATTTCGAGAAGTTAAGGAACTATGTTCCTTTGACTCTCCAGACAGCGAACTTACGATCTTTCCCCGCGTGTCCTTCCTGATGATGGACGGTCCTCCTTCTTTCAGGATTTTGTGAGCCCCTTTTCTCCTTGTTATACTTTAAAAGGCATGCAGGTTCTCCTTGATCCAACGGTGGTTGGATCCCGCGCTTGGATCGAACCCCTGAGATCTATCCTCCTCTTCAGTGTGCTCTTCTTGTATAAATTCAAATCTGACAGCCCTCGTTCTGTCGAGAATTTTGGATGGGATCCAATGATCAGAAATGCTTCTCAAGCTTTACGAGCCTTCGATCATTCGATCAACCTGAACTTATCTTCTATTTGCCTGGTTGTGTTTCCTTTGATCATTCGATCTTCCTGAATATCACTGCGCTGTTGATCATCGCTATTGTACTCAATCCATCATCACTGTTGTACTTGCCATCAATGACAAGCATACGCTACCTGTAAAACATACCAGACATCCTCTGCACTATCTCTTCTGATCTTATCGAGGTTGCTCTGCATCTTCTTCCCAAAATACTTATGGTGCCCATCTATTACATTCTTCCTGTGCTCATGCCATCTTCATTGCTGTACTTTCCATCAATGACAAGCATATGCTACCTGTTAAACATTTCCAACATCATGACGGTATCCACCACACCAAATGGCCTCTAGAAGACATTGGGTCTTTCTCCATGAGGTACAAGTCAGATATTATGGTGAGTGTCATTTCAATATTTGAGGCATTTGAGTTTGTTACATCTATTACTACTTTTGATTATGTGACATTTGCTTGGACATTATGCTCTTTTCCATGTTTTACCTTGGTGGTCGGTATTGTGCCCTAGTAAGTGGGTCACCCTTAGGGATAGGTATGCTACTGGGAGGTCTTTTTGATGAGTCATCATTCCATTCCCGACCATTCTTGCTACTTTCCACACTCCATCCCCTCATATCCTCACCTTTTGGGTTTTTTGGGTGTATTGACCCAAGAAGGGGTTGTCCCTCACTTCATGGGAAGAAGAGGATAAAGGCCCATAGGCTTGTGGATGGAAAAAGATAAAATATTGATTATGAACCTTCTAGATGTTCGCCCAAAGAGGTATTGAGAGAAATGAAATGCTTCTCATAAAAAATCAAAGACCTGCAAAAGAAAACACATAAATATAAATATCCCCAATTGTTGAGGTGTGTACACTCATGCAATATCCCTTTCTTTCCTTGCATATGGAACTATGTCTACCTCTAAATTCAAGTGGACTTGTGGTGTTTCCCCCCATTATAATCGATTTCAGTCTAGGGATTACCCAAGGTTTCAGATCATTAATTAATTAATGGAAATGAATGGGCTTGGGAAAAGGATGCATTGAAAATGAAGGTGCAACACACACTCTACAAAGGAACTCATAAGTGAGACACTAAAACCCCTTGTATGTCATGAACCCCATGCCCAATAGTATTCCCTCATTCATAAGACATCATCCACATGACTTAGAAGGAGGTCCCCTTGGGAAACATCCTTAAACTTAAGGGGTGATTCACCCAATAGGTCTTTTTGTCAACCCTCCCATACTCAAACTTGGTAAATAGCATAGGGTATTTGAGCATGAGTTTATTTTGATGAGGTGGTTTGGATGTACTTGCTTAGATTCCTCTTTTATTTATTTGATTTAATTATCATGATTATTTGACTTGAGATCCTTGGAGGGCGTATCCATTTGTCTTTGTAGGACCCAACTGGTGGACAATTTTGGAGGAACCAGCCTAGCTTGGGCTTCCATGGGGCTTCAAGCCCATAGGTTGGATTCCAAGGGCCCGCATGCCAAATGATGAATTCATGCCTTTGTAGGCCTAGAAGACATCATGGATGACCTCACCTAGCCCCTATCACCCAAACAACTTGCCTAGGAGGGGAAAAACACCACTCTTTGGGGTTTGATGTCACCTAGGGTTGGGGCTTAGTGGTGATGGAGTTGTTACTCATTGAAACTTGGCATGATTTGATCGGAGGAGGCATCAATTGAAGGAATATACCTTGGCGCATGAAGAGGAGGATCTATAATCCCCAACGACTTCCACCTTTCTCTCCAATGACTTGGAAAAGTGTCAAAATGTCTCCCTAGAGGGGTGACGTCTTACTCAGGGTTTTTCTTTCATGTGAAAAGTAAAAATTAAATATTATTATTTGTGTAAAGGGGAAAAATAAGGGTTGTTGCCCCATTATTTTGTTTTTACCCTAAATTATGTGGAAAAACTATGTTTTAGACATTTTGTATAAATAGAGATCATTTGAATCTCATTTCATATCATAATTCTCCCATTGTGAGAAGTACTTGGCTGAAATTCTCTTTATGATTGAGGATTTATGGTGTTTATCTCTTGTGCAAATTATTTTTGGTGTTATCTCTTGGTGATTGGATGATCTAAGGTGGTGCACACCTCTTGGAGGCTTTCTCTCTTGCTATTGGATGGTAAATTACTTGGTGAACTAGGGTTTGATCTCTCTCTTTCTTGGAATTGGTAAAATAAATCTGCATGGTTAGTTATTTCTTACTCTTTCTTGGTTATTGTTGGTTTAAACCCTAGGAGGAGTATGTTGTATACACCCTCCACTAAGATTCATTTAATTTTCTAAGTTCACAAGTCATTTTTGCAATGGTTGCTAGGAGGAATACGAGTGTGTATACCCTCCTAGACTTTACCCTAGTTGGATTATCATACCCTAGGGAGTAAGAGTATTTACAACCCTAGGGATCTTGTTGATCCAAATTATGTTTAAAGACTCCATTCACCCAAATATTAAAGGCACTAATATGATTTTTTGCATTGGAGATATAAAATACTTGCCTCAGTAAACGTGAAATTTCACTCTTTTGAGATTGTCTAACTTGGAATCAATTCTATGCTTTATGTGTTTGATTGAGCCACTAGGGAATCTCAAATTTCTTAGTACTTCTTTCTGTTTTTATAAATTTTTATCTACAGACATTAAGGTTACAGAAACCCTAACTCTCTTACATTTATAACTCACTACCCCACCGTTGAAAGTTGCTAAAAGTTTGCCACATTAATCTACTAAGGATAGCACACTTTTTGGGTGGATTGTTGGCAATTTTTGACAGCTGATTTATTTGTTGTAATAACTTATTTGTTACAGCCATAAGGCTGATAATTATTTATGCAAAACTTGTTTATGATAGCCTTACATTGTTGCTAAAGTTTTATGCTATCTTCTTGAGCTAAACTAGTCATTTGCTAGCTTGTCTCTTGTGCTTTTCACTAAGCTTTAAGCAACTTTATTTTGCAACTCTTACTATGTTTTTTTTTTTGATATATACTTTTGTTTACTGCTGCAATTAGGGACAGCCATAGTAGCTTTCTTGTCCACCTAACATTATACGCATATGCTTGGCTTGTTCTTGTGTCTCGGGCAGGTACATCACTCTTTACAAGTACTATTATCTCTTAGAAACCTTTGGCTACCACCAAGACTCTTTATCACGCCCTTTCCATGATTAGTATCTTGACCTATACGGGCTACACTTCCATCATTCCACTTTCCATCTCATTTCCCCCCTAGGGTCACCGAGATTCCCCTCTTGAGGTGATTATTTCATCTCTAAAGTGACGAGAATACCTGCTTAAGGTGACAGTGGGTAGGTGTTCTCTAAGTTGTCACCATTTGGTAATTGGGTTGGGTTGTTCCCAACCTACAACTTGTGCGATAACATGGCCTACTTTCATAGATTAGGGGTGATATATATTTGTGAATTATGGTATTGGATATAGAACTTTCATCCTACTAAACAATTAAGGGCCTAATTTCATGGTTTAGGGGTGATATATATGATTCTTATAGAAACTATAGTTTTGGGTCCTAAATCATGACTTCCTCATTAATTTATATTTTTTGGAATAATAATATATTTCTAAGATCATAAACTATGGTGTGAACAATAGAGATGGTGTTTTCTTCCTACACATGTACTTGAGACACAATCACATGGATTGAATGTGAGATAAATAGTTCTTATAGACTAAATCATAGTTTTAATCTATAAGCAATAGAATTAAGATCATACTATATCTAAGGGACCTTGAATGTGAGATAAATAGTTCTTATAGACTAAATCATAGTTTTAATCTATAAACAATAGACTTAAGATCATACTACATCTAAGGGACCTCAACCACGATATGAGCCTTTGTCATTAGATTTACATCCTAATAAAATATTAAAGGACAAATTTCATGGATTGAGGGTGACATGAATGGTTCTTGGGACATAAAATATGGTTTTAGGTCTTAAAGTATTAATTGTACCTACCGTACTTGTTTTTTGGACTCATAATATATTTAAAGGGAGGGGAACCCTAGTATGATCACTAAAGATAGAATTCATATCATACTAAATGATCAAGAGCCTAATTCATAGATTTTATGAATGAGGGGTGATATAAATAGTTCTTAGAGATCAATTTGTATATTTCCCCCTTAATCAATAGTTTTTAGTTTCATAACACATCTTTAAATCCATAGACCATGGAACATGCCTCAAAGATGGAATTTGCATCCTATGGAAGGAGCATGAGCATAGTTTCATGGAGTCATGATTCATGGATGGTAAGTGGGGTAAACCATAGCCCCAAGGAGCATGAGAGTCCAACATTTGATCTCCTCGACCTCACGGGAGAGTACACACGTTTGTCATCAAGACCAACTAAGCTAACCCTTGGAGCTACCGATATGCCCTCTTTCATATCTAAGTTTAGCTCAAATATACAATGCAAAGTAGACATATAATATATATTATACAAATGATATTATTAATCTTCTGTGTGTGTGTGTGTGTGTGTTAAATTTAATGGGAAATTTGTTAATTATGTATATTTTTCTTAAATCTCATGAGTAATTTGTTAATTATTATTATTATTATATTTATTTATTTTGAGTGTTTTTATGAGGAAACTCCTTAGGCTCTTCCTCACATTTTGTGAACGGTACCCTAGGTAAAAGTCATTGGTGGATCACATGTATGTCTAACTATAAGGAACTAAGGTGGATTAGATCTTTAGACATCTTTGGTCAACAGGACTTCGACATGGAAAGTAAAACTTGAGTTATATATAGATTGAGTTGTTGAGTTCTTTGAGCTTCATGTAGGAAGTATTATGTTGTTTATGTAACAACAACATCCATCTTATGTACTTATGTACATGAGTGGATTTATTTATAAGCTCATGATTTTGTAATTGTGTTATATTTGTAAAAGGGTCACTTTAATATAATAAGGGCCTAATGGTTTATTTAGTGAGTTCAATTTTTAGCTAGATTTTTATTAGGGTTTTTTCATCTTTATCACTAAAAATATGGGTTTCCCTTCTTTTATGTATCCAACTATTGTTTTGTCAATATAAAGAAACCAACCTTTGGTGCTTCTTGGAGAAGTCTTCCTCCATTACTTTTATTTTTTGGTGCAATCCACTAGTAGGTGTATGCTTATTCACTGCTATTATTATTCATTTTTCCATTTATGTTGTAGTAGTGGTCACATTTATCTATGAGGCCAATGCAAGTTGGAATCAAATCTTAATTGTTTTTTCTATCTCTATGTTTTCATTCTTAATTTTTCTTTAAAAAAACAATAAAAGGGAATAAACAAAAAAAATGTTGAGGATGAGATTCAAAGATTATGTGACTAAGGATGAGGTGGATGAAGCATTCATGAAGTTCACAAATGAAATCAAGCACTTGTTGAAGGGAAAACAAGTCTTCAAACCTAAACCTTCATATCATAACCCATTTTTCTAGATGAAGAGGAAGAGATAAACCCTTTAGGAATGAAGGGTAATACCTCTCTAGGGTTTCCACCACTGCCTCCACCATAGAACTATCAAAGGCCTACTTACAATATCTAAATGAAGATACCACAATATGAATTTGGTAATGAAGTCAAAGTGTATACCTGGTTAAGAAAGGTTAAACTTGTATTTAAGGTGCAACACATGTATGAAAAAGAGGATAAATTGAATTTGGTGCTCCAACATTTAGACGAGGTAGGACATACTTGGGGAGAAATATGAATTGCTAAAATGCCTAGGGGAATTTTAGTAATTTTGTAGATACGTTAACTCAAATGCAATTGGGATGAACCTTATAAAACTCAACTCATGCAAAACATAACTAGGTGAGTTAGTTTCCTATATTGTATACTTCACTTGATGTACTTGTCAGGTTGGACATTATAAACGGTGTCGATATATTTACACTAGGTACCATCCATGAAAAGTGGGGAAGTACCCAAGGGTTTCCTTGCAAGGTTTTCCTTGGACTACAAGGAAAACCTTACAGAATACCCCGATCTTACTTGAAAAAATATCCAAATGGAAGAAAACTCAACCACTTGAAAACTAAGGGAATAATTTTATAATTAAATATGATATTAACCTAAACCATGATTTCAAACCCTAAGTACATATTCATTCATTAATATGTTAATATATGAAACTTAAAAATCATACCATATTCTTTCTTCTTATTTTTTGAAGAAATCTTTCGTGAAAAAACCATTGAATACTTTCTTGTGATTCATGGATGGTAAGTTGGGTAAACCATAGCCCCAAGGAGCATGAGATTTGAACCTGTGACCTCCCCAACTTTGGGGGAAAGTACGCATGTCTGGAATCAAGGCCAATTGAGCTAATCCTTATGGCAACCCATATGCCCTCTTTGAGATCTAAGTTTACCTCAAATATATAATGTGAAGTAGACATATAATATATGTTGGATAATATATTACAAAAATGATATATTAATTGTGTGTGCACGCGCACGCACACACACACGCACATTTGTTAAATTTGATGAGTAATTTGTTAATTATGATTATTATTTATTTATTTATTTTGAGTATTTTATGAGGAAACTCTTTAGGTGCTTAGTCACATTTTGTGAATGGTACCTAGGTAAACATCATTGGTGGATCACATATATGTCTAACTATAAGGAACCAAGGTGGATTAGATATTTTGACATCTTTGGTCAACACGACTTCAACATGGCAAGTAAAATTTGAGTTAACACTTGGCTTATATATATATATATATATATATATATATATATATATATATATATATATATATAGCTTAAGTGGTTGAGTTCTTTGAGCTTCATGAAGGAGGTATTATGTTGTGTACATAACCACAACATCCATCTTAGGTATTTATGTACATGTGTGGATTTGTTTATAAGCTCATGATTTTGTAACTATGTTATATTTGTAAAAGGGCCACTTTAATATAATAAGGCCTAAAACTTTATTTAGTGAGTTCAATTTTTAGCTAGAGTTTTATTAGGGTTTTTTCATCTTTATCGCTAAAATTATGGGTTTTCCTTATTTAATGTATCCAATTATCATTTTGTCAATATAAAGAAACCAACTTTTGGTCTTTCTTGGAGAATAATTCCTTGATTACTTAGATTTGTTGGTGCAATCCACCAGTAGGTATATGCTTATTCACTACTATTATTGTTCTTTTTTTCATTTATGTTGTAGTAGTGGTTGCATTTATCTATGAGGCCATTGCAAGTTGGAATAAAAAATTAATCATTTTTTTCTATAGGTATGTTTTCATTCTTAATTTTTCTTAAAAAGACCAATAAACGAGAATAAACAAAAAAAATTGTTAAGGACAAGATTCAAGGATTATGTGACTAAGGATGAGGTGGATGAAGCTTTCATGAAGTTCACAAATGAAATCAAACACTTGTTGAAGGGAAAACAAGTCTTCAAATCTAAACCTTCATATTGTAATCCATATTTCTAGAGGAAGAGGAAAAGATAAACCCTTCAGGAATGAAGGGTAATACCTCTCTAGGGTTTCCACCATTGCCTCCACCACAGAACTATAAATGCCTACTAAAAAACCTAGGGGAATTTTAGTAATTTTGTAGATATGCTAACTCAAATGCAATTGGGATGAGCCTTATAAAATTCATCTCATGTGTAACACAACTAGGTCTATCCCAAAAGTTGGTTTCTTATATTGTACACCTCACTTGATGTACTTCTCAGGTTGGACATTATAAACAATGTCAATAGGTTTACACTGGGTACCATCTGTGAAAAGTGGGGAAGTACCCAAGGGTTTCCCTGCAATATTTTCCTTGGTATACACACACACCAAGGAAAACCTTATAGAATTCCCCCATCTTACTTGACAAAATATCCAAATGGAGGACAACTCAACCACTAGTCACAATAGCAAATCAAAATCTAAGGGACTTTACCTAATTGGACCCTATGACCTATGGCCTCCCCACTAGAAACATGCCTTGATTATATGAATCTTACATAATAGGTCCCTCTCTTCCTTAGATATCCAAATGGATGGAAACTCAATTTCTAGTCACAATAATAGCTAGAAACCCTAAGGGACCTTGCCAAATTGGACCCTATGACCTATGGCCTCCCTACCATAAACATGTCTTGGGAAACTGGTTCACTTGATAGAGATATATGTATGTATGTATGTAACTCAAACGAGTGAATAATTTTCTCAGGACATGACCTATTGCCTCCCTACTAGTAAGTCTTGAGGAAATTATTTACTAGATCGAGTTGTGTGTGTGCGTGCGTGTGTTTCATGCACACACACACATTACTAATCCAAATCCTCTAATTACTAATTATCCAAAAGGATTTTTCTAATCCCTAATTTTAAATATTTTGATAAATTTCATAATTTTATGTATTAAATCCAACAATCTCCATCTTGACAAAAATTTACCTCTAGCATCTTCCTAGATTCATTCATAACCTTTTTTGCAATCCAAGATAAGTCAATCACCATCGCAACTTCTCTAACAATAATGGTTGTGTGAACACGTCTGCACATTTTTCTCTAGTATGGACTACTCCACCTTCTTTAAATCAACATAACCACCGACTAAATCACTACAACCATGGTAGGTGATACTCGTTCCTTTAAGATACCGAAACACCTGTTTCCAATTCTCTTTACCTGGTTTTTCCATGTGTCCATTGACAACACCAAATGCATGTGAAATATTTATCCTTGAACATTCCATGGCAAGCATCAACCTTCCTAATGTATTAGCATATGGTACACGAGACATATAATCATTTTCTTCATTACTACGAGGACATAAACTTGAAGAAAGATTACAATGGAAAGTTAAAGAAACATTTATTGATTTCACAATGTTCATATTGAACCTCATAAGTATCTTCACCATAAACTTCCATTGTGATAACCACAACTTACCATTTTTCCCGTCTCTATGTACTTTTATGCCCTAGATTTGTTTTGTTGCTCTTAGATCCTTCATTTGAAACATCCTACCAACTGATCCTTTAACTTGTTGATCTTAATCATGCTTTGTCTTGCAACAAACATATCATCAACATATAACACGAAGATAATGAATGTACCATTATCCAAACTTTCAAAGTAAACACAATGGTTATACTCACTTCTTAAGAAATTTTGGCTCACCATCAAGGAATCAAACATCTTGTACCATTGCTTGGTTACCTTTAGGCCATACAATGATTCTCTAAGTTTGAAAATAAATCTACCTTTGTGATCCTGAATAACATCTAAATGTTCCATGTACATATCTCTACTAGTGATGATTTTGTGGCCATTAGGATACCACAATCTACATCCCTTATCTCCATCACTATAACCAACAAAGATATTAAACTTGTAGAAATCCAAAGATTTTAATTCTAGAAGTAACTTATGGTTTAATAGTACCTACAACCCCAACTCTTTCTTGCTCATATGGCCCATTCGTTGATTCTATAAACAAGTAGATGCGCTTGCGTCCTTAGATACCACCATTGCTACAATTACTTGAGTGTGTCCTTCATAACTCCACCTTGACCTGTGGCCTCCAGAATCCGAAGCTCCCAAATAAATTAAGTTATTTTTAAGTTCTATCACTTGTCAAGCATCCATCAACATACTTACAACATCATCAAACATTTTATTATCAATGATCACAATCCCAATAGTTTTACAAGAAATATGATTTCCCCCGTCATCTATAGGTTGATAAGAAGAGAACCAACTTCATTGTGAACACATGTGATGGGAAGCACCATAATCTAACGACTATTCTTCTTGATATTGTGAGATACTACAAATAGATAAAACTTCATCAACCATACATGAACTTGATACAACCGGATTTGCTTCCTTTTTGGAGTCATCCTCAAATTCTTTCCTTTTCCAGCAATCTTTCTTGAGATGCCCTAGTTTATTGTAGTACCAACATTTTATCTTACTATTTTTTCCTTTTGACTTGGGTTTGATCTACCTCTCAATTTCTCCCCTCTTTCTATGGATCAACCTCTAGCCACCACTGCTTCTGGTGTGGAGGCTTCTATATTGTATTTCCTCCTCACCTCCTTAGACAACAAATCTCCCACGACAAAGTTAAACTCAAGGGTGTGTGTTGCGCTAAAGCTAACAAAAGTGATTAAATGATCCCAAGACTTAGGCAACAAACACAACAACCTCTTTGCCTTATCTTCCTCATCAATTTTTACATCCATAATAGTAAACTGGCATATCAGAGTATTAAATACATTTAAAAGATTAGGAATTTTGGTGTTGTCTCTTCAATTAGATTTTGTTCCTCAAAGGACTTTCTCATGTAAAGGATTTCCATTCTACTGCATAATCATGTTGTTTTCTCATCTCCAATGATATTAAACAGAATTTCATCCGGGAGAGAGAAACAGATGGTATTGAGAGCTCTTAGTCATACCCACCGATTTCTGTGTCTTTCCCATCAATACTTTGAGAAATCCTTGTTACACTAGCAAATCTTGCATCTTCAACTTCCACCGGAAGCTACTTTTACCATAAACTTCTCCACCTTTAACTTAGCACTCTTTGTCTTAGGCATTAGTTCTCTACACACGCTCCCTCCAAATAGAAATAAAATATCAATTCATATATATATACACCTTCACTAGATTTTGTGGCCTCTGCCAGACTCGGCCTAAAAAAAGGTTCTACGGCCTCCACCACTCTGTAGTGTTCAAACACGAATAACTTCTGCAAGCCGAACTCCTTCGACGTGGTTTGCAGGCCACACCTCTGTGCACGGGATAGAAATGGGTTCCAAGGGTCTCCTTCACATTGGACAGACTCGGTCCTTCAAAAGCATTCGCGGCTCAATACACGACCTCCACTAACAAGGGTTTGCAATTGGCTTTGCAATCGTCTATAGATTTCTCTCTGCTCATGAAAAACCGGTCAGCTGTCTCCACAGATTTCTCACTGCTCATGAACCAACACGAATTCTCTTCATAGTGAATCTAGCGATTCTCGTTCTCCTCTGCACGTGGGTTTCTCCTCCTCTCTGCAACCTCACGCCCCCTAACAATGTTCTGATACCACTTGTTTGGGGAACTGAGCACATAGAATGCAGCAATAAACTAGATACAGAGAGTTACAACAAACATTAACAGAACAACAATCACATAGACAATATCCACAGGCAAGGGAAATGGTATTCTTATTGCTCAATCTCACAGAGATTACAGAATAACCTAACAGGCTTACAACTCTATTCTATTTTCCTCTACGGGCTATACATGTATATATCACATGCCAATTTTAACAGAGGATATTACACTGCTGAGATAGTACGCACATAACTGGCATAAAGAGCTTGGACATGAATTAGTCACAGTTGTTCTTAAGCGACAGTTGATAGTATACATTAAAGAGAAACAATTAGTTCAACTTGGAATTTAAACAGTGAAGCATGTAGCAATGACTCTGGACCAAGATGCAATGTGACATATTCCTGCAATCCATTCTTGAGACACTCAAAAGTCATGTTCTGTGCTGTGTAAAATATGTATTAGCTAAGTCTAGCCATGCATACTAAAATTCTTATATTATAAGACCAAAGGTCTGAATACATTGAGATCAGACATAGACAATATGAAATTTCAACTTCAAACGAAAACAAGATCTTGGTATGAATTTTTCAGCTGCTGGCAATCAAGTCCAGCAATTTAAACTACACTGCCATATTCAGATTCATGCTGCCCATTTCCATTAAAATTTGTGTGATCTCCAAAACTCTACTTATCATCATGCCCGGGGGCGGATAGCAGAAAATACAACCTGAGTAGAAGAGTTGCTACAAAGAGAAGGCATGAAGTTCAACCAAAGGTGCCTCTTACTGCTTCTGCCTCCGGGAGATCCTTTCATGCCCGCGCCGAGGAAACAGTCATCATAAGAAAAGCTAAACTCTTTCCACCATTTTTTGCTCGCGTCATCATCACCATGCACAGAGTGACGACCACCATCAGATGACAGTGCATCATAGTTAGCAGATAAAACATAGTTGGAAAGTGATTTGATCTCATACGAATCAAACAGAGAGCTGCTGAAATCATTCGTGCACGCAGCCAACCTGATGATGTTCTTGGTTTCTGCGAAGATAATTTCATCCTCGGCTTTAAACGAGACTCTCTTTGAAGATGATGATCTGCTGCTTCTGGAGTACTGATTGCAGGAGGCTGATCCATTGAAATCAGACTTCTTTGATGCAGTTTCTCCAGCAATATCTAAGTCTATATAACTAAATATGTCGTCCAAATAATCATGGTTGCAGGGTACAGGAGGAGGAGGAGGAGGATCATGATTCTTCAATGCAGCTTCTAATTTGTAGCGAGAAGGCCTGCAAACCCACATGGGGCGTGATCTCATTGATCTGCCATGAGACTTATCGCCAACACCAACTTCTTTCGCATGATGATGATCAGTCCTGCCTGTTCTTCTTCCTCCGCCATGGCCATGACCACGACCACGACGATACCAAGCTCTGGCGGCTGCCTTCATGCGCTCCAATTCCATCTCTCTTCTGCTGCTCTCGCTAATCGATGCTGTCTCCTTGGCCATCCCAACGCTTGGCTTTCGATGAAATGTCGAAATATCATGAAGGTTTTATAGAAAATGGTTGAGGGAATTCCAAGAAGGAAAACAGAGATCCTTGTAATTTTATAAATTATTAGTTTAATGTAGCCGAAGTCCAGTAATCAGGAATCAGGTGTCAGGTTCAAAACCTAATCAGGAATCAGGTTCAAAACCTAATCTAAGGTTCAAAGCCTAAAACCTAATCTAATGAGAAGTTAATGGGAGGGGTTTAAGATATTGAAAGGAGTTTAGGGTGGGAGCCATTTGTGGAGAATAAAACTGTTTCACTAGGTTGGACCTATCAAAACCTAATGAAAAGTTAATGAAAGGGGTTCAGGGTGGGAGCTATTTGTGGGGAATAAAATTGTTTTACTAGGTTAGACGTATCAAAACATAATGAGAAGTTAATGGAAGGGGTTCAGGGTGGGAGCCATTTGTAGGGAATAAAACTACGTCTCCATCATAATCTTGGATCCATCTTGGTGATGACATCTCATTCATGAATAAATCATTCTTCCATCTATAAGTAAATCGTTCTTCCATCCAACATTGTAGCTACCAAAACTAAACTCAATCTATATATCTATGAGTAATGAGTAAATCGTTCTTCCATTCAACATTGTAGCTACCAAAACTAAGCTCAACCTATATATTGAAAAAAAAAAAAAAAAACTAAATTCTAGGATTGTCTAACATTATAATTGATATTTGGCCCACATATGAACCAACCCGGGGACTTCGCAGTAATTTTTTGTTCTATATAAGTGAAGTGATAGGTAAATAGTAATATTAATCATTTTCTCCTCCCTTTTGCCTCGTTGAAATATATTAATGATTTTGATAGCAGACACATAGTGGTGGTTGCTTCGTTAAATCCAAAAAGCACATTGCTAGCATTATGACTTCATGATTCAACTTTGACCTCTTCTTCCTTTATTTACCATCGCTTCCAAAAAAAAATCCATTATTAATTCACATTGCACATAAGCAAACATTTTAGATTTGTTTATAATTTTGGAGACAATACGAAATGGATTAATCATTTTCAGTATTAAATAATTATAATTGTGATATTTATATTTTTATATTTGTTAATATGATAAATTGAAAGTTGAGAAGTAATTTTAAAATAATAATTAATGAGTGAATTATGATATATTAGTGTAAATTCATTTTATTTTTGAATGTATCAAGTGTTTAAGAGTGATTAAATTCATATAGGTATAAAAAAATTTAAGTATAAAAGATTGAAAAAGGTTTGCATCTTGATGAATATTTGATTACTCTCTATACTTGGTAGATTCAAGATTAGGATGGATCTAATCTTATTGTAGTTGCACTTGATGGCATAGAAAAATAAAATCGATTAAATGATAATACATTTTTATTGAACAAAAGGTGATTGATGTCGGTAAGAGGCTCTAATACCAAGAAAATGGCTTAGGTCACAGGATTGACTTCATCTTAGAGTTCTTGCTCATTCTTAGTTTTGGCATCGAAGAGGTTGTGAAAGCTTTGGTTACTCGGAAGGTTTTGAAGAAGGTCGGGGATTTTGCTAATGTGGAAAAGATAAGAAGTGTTACATTATTTGTGTTGGTAAGGGTAAGATGAGGAAGAATTGTTATGTTTCATGGAAGGGTTTTCTGATTGCTTCTGACATTGAAGAGCTTAAGCTTGTTAAGGCTTTTAGGAATATTGTGGGTGTGGAGATTGTTTATGTCCATCAATTGGATTTGTTGAAGCTTTCTCTTGGTGGGTATTTGGGTTCTTTTATTATATGGATGAAGTCTACCTTTGAGAATCTTGATAGTACTTTTGTGGGTTTTGAGAAGGTCCCTGTAGACTAAGGGATATATTCAACCTCATTCGAAGATGGTCAATTTGGATTAGGAAAGGATTGTGAATTCTATTGAAATCCAATTTGTTGTGAAACCCATCAATAAGGAAATTAAGTGGAAACCACTCAAGAAAAACCTTCTTAAGAGATTGGGTGCTCTTCTAAAGCTCAACCCATATGGAAAACTACAAGGCGAATGGTCCTTTTGGTAAAGGAGTAGTGTGCCAAGGCTAGTTAGGAGAAGTTGGAAAATAAGAGAAAGGAAACAAAGACTCCATAGAGTTGATTTCCAAGTGTTTGAAAAAAGGATGACATGACAAGTGTTTGATGAAATCCCTTATTATGAATTTGTTTTATGTATGGTGAGTGTTTGACAAAATGGTTGCATGTCAAGTTTTGGAAGAAATCCTTGCTCAAAAATTTTCTTTTTGCAAATCCTCATATCAAGACATAATCATAGTTTTTGATAAGTCTCTTTCTAAGAAAACCTTATATGTGTGGCCCAAATTCTAATAGCTATGCAGTGGATTTAAAGAAAAGATCGGAGCATAGTCTGGGATTCATGTTGTCAAGCAACACCTTTTTTATGATGGTAAACAATTGGGGGATCTCTCTTAGCTAGTTTATTATCATATTTGCAAAGATTCAAATCTTATGTTGGTACTGTGATTGCATGGAGAGGTGGTTGGTATTGGGATGTCTTTCAGGGATGTAGTAAAAAAATATCTACTTCTCCAATTGATTCGAATTATTCTCCTATGTATAATGCCTATATAGTGGATCATGCTAAAGAGTTATCAATGGTGGAGATTACAACATCGGAGTTCGGCCACCTACATTCATTATACAAAAAATATGTGGTTATTTGCAAATTTGATGGCATTGGTCCTACATTAGCATTGGTTTAGTGGATCCATATGACTTGGACAAAGAATTATGAGATCTATTTGTGTTCCAAAACTTTTTTTTATTGTTTAGTTCTATTATCATTCTAATTATCAATGGGTGTCTAAGGAGGGTCCTTGGTTTTGGTAAAGCATGGGCCTTTTTATAACTCCTTGGTTCTCATATTTTAATCCTAACACTATGTCCTTTACTAGAATAACTAGTTTGGGTTCGCCTTCCCAATTTGTCATTACATTTAGATAGTATTTATCAAATTTTTAGGATATTGAGAATACTTTAGGCACTTACAAAAAATCACATCTTGAGATATTTGTAGCAGGTTTATGTACATATGCACATATCTGTGTTGAGATAGACCTTAGAAAGGGTATTTTGGACAAAATGATTCTCAGATGCAAAAATTTTAAATACACAAGGGTCTTACATTATGAGAATATAATATTTAGGTGTAGGATGTTCCATCTTCTAGGACATTTACAAGCTACTTGTCCACATGCTTGAGTTCATCCACCCAAGAAAAAAGGGACCGCAAATCAAAACCAAAGAGATGATTTTTTTTAAGGAATCAAGTTTAGATGTTGACATTGATCAGAATGAGGTAAATTAGAAACCGATTATTGACATGGATCAAAATGATGTAAATAAACAATCACATGTACCAATTGGGGAATTCACTCCTTTTTTCGGTGATAAAGTAGAACAAATGGATACAGGGATTTCCTCCTTGAGGGAGGTAGTGGTAGTTAAAGCCCCTCTAGGTGGAACGAAAAGACAACATGAAACCAATACCTCCAATTTAGATAAGGAACTAGTTATTTCTAAGAATACTAATCTCTTGCATTCTGGCTCATAGTAAGTTATTGTGACTCCTTTAGCAGGGTGGAAAAAGTTAAAAGGAAGAAGGGGAAAAAGGGAAATATTGATGATTGTTAAAGGGATAGAAATGGCATGTACATTAATTATGCAATTTAAATCTTGTAAGAACAAGATGCACATGTACTCTTGTAAGTGTATTATGCATATGTACTTTATTTTATGTGTATTTTTCTTTGAGCACTCGAAGAATATGATTTTCATTCTATAGTGGAATACAAATTGTGATTTTTTTCTTGGAAAAAAAGAGGAAAAAAATATCTTCATTATATAATTTCCTTTGTTAATATATGTTAATTGTATAGTTGGATTTGACAACAAATGTTTATTATATTTCCATTCATTCTATTCACATTTGATTTTCTCATATTTATGGACATTTTATCTATTCTTGTTCTAATCACATTTGTTTTATCACATTTTGGGGTATTATGTTTCTCATATTTCTATTTTCATTTTATTGCATGATTTTTATTCTCATTCTATCCTATATGTAATGTAGTTCACCCTCACCTTTAACATACTAATATTGAATTCTTCATCAAATTGTCGTTAAAATCAATGCCATTGGTTTTCCTTGAATTGTATTGTTAATGAAATCAATGTAATTCACCCTCACCTTTAACATAATAATATTGAGTTCTTCATCAATTTTTTGTTAAAATCAATACCATTGGTTTTGCTTGAATTGTATTGTTAGTGAAATCAATGTAATTCACCCTCACCTTTAACATACTAATATTGAATTATTCATCAAATCGTCATTAAAATCAATGTCATTGGTTTTCATTGAATTGTGTTGTTAGTGAAATCAATGTTGTATATTGTTTTGCATTCTATCATTTTTAACATCAATAAATCACACTATTTTTCACTATATTGTTGTTGAAATTAATGCACTAAAACATTTTTCATTGTATCAATGTTAAAATCAAATTATTGTGCACTATATCTTTTCTAAAATCAACGCACTATATAATTTTGCATTGTAAAATTGCTAAATATACAATATCATTTTTCATTATATCATTATTGAAATTAATGAATATAATCATTTTGGATTATACAATTATTCAAAGCAATTTGTAGTGTACCATTGTTGAACTATGGACACCAAATCAATTTATAGTGTATTTTTATTAAAATGAATACACCTACCACTTGATCCTTTCACATTGTTACTTAAATGTATTTTCCAACATGTACAACAATGCAATGATCTATAAGGGAGAACTTCACTTACATGTTATAATTAAGAATAAATGGTGAAGAAATGATAAAACGACTCTAAAATCAATTACATATTATGAGTAAAGTTATAATGTGTCAAAGTCAGAGAGTGAGAGAATTTGTAGATGGGATTATTCATTCTTTTGTAGTGAGAAGTATGCAACAACTTCCATCAGTGTCTATCATTAGAAGGAGAATGTGAGAAATATTTGCAACTTGGTAACATGTATTGTATATCATTAGAACGAAAATGCGAGAAACATTTGCAACTTGGTAACATGGTAACATGCAAGATAATTGTGAAGCATAAACCTTGACATTCATAGTTGTGATTTCCCAACACTACTTCCAATATATACAACAACACAACATAGAACTTTTTAAAACCAAAAAAGGGGCTAATTTTTTCTTTCTTTTAAAACAAAACCAAGTCTAAATCTAAGAATAATCCATTCACAATTTCTAATTGCATTCCACATATAATAATTTTCCTTGACATTGTTTTATGATAATTCTAATAACTTATTATTAATAAATCACAAGGCTCCTTAAGGAATATTCATTCCTCATGAGATTTATTTTTAAGAATCAACCTATTTTTAAAAATCATAGTACTATTATGCACTATATATTCTTGTGGATCCATAATAATTTATCTTATGACTTCAAATACAATATTAGAGTAATCTCAAACTTGATTATTTGAGTATCGTATAAATATTCTTGCAGTTACATAATAATATGTCTCCTAGCTTCAAATACATTATCAAAGTAACTACAAACTTGATTAAGTGAGTATCATGTCAAACATCTCTAAGAGTGACTTCTCATCAAACATTCCTACATAAGCATAAGTCCACTTATCCCTTTCAGTTAATCCCAACAAACTATTTTGTTGTATAATTTGATTCATACAATTATACAAATAATTGGCACACAAACCTTTTTATAAACAATTGACATGCATCATTTACACAACCACTGAAGGGATAAAAAAAATATTGAATTACTTGTTTTCTTAGCCACCTATAACACCTATAGGTGAAACATTTCAATAACTCCAAATATGAGTTGCATTTAGGAAGAATTCATATCCAATTTTTAACATAAATGCACCCAATTCTATGAACATCAAGTGTGGGGAGCAAGACAAATAAATATTTATAGTATTTGATACCCTCAAAACAAGCATACCCAACAATTCAATTCCAGTCCTAATTTATTTCTTTGATTTAAACCAAAAACATCATGATAGAACATGTGCATGGGCCACAAACTTATTAGACATACATAGAGATCAACTAGGCTTGACTATCACCACTAAAGGCCATGCAAATATCTTAACTCACCGATTTTTAAAACAAAAACATAAAATGAAATCATGAAATCCCTTAAGAGTAGCCCATACATATTCTACGATCTATTAACAACTTATTCTATTGCTTCCTTAGCCAATATACATTAGTATTAATTCACAAACAAAATACAAGAATTATAAATAATGTAAAGAGAGAGATAATGTAATTGCTCAAAAGGAACCAAACACATATTTTCCAATATAATTTACCAGTTAGGATTTATCATCCGTAGATGACTCCAGAGATCATTTTGTATCCTTTGTCAATGAAATTGGTATTTTCATGGGAATTTACCTAGCATTATGAATCTATAGAAAGTTCACAAGATCGAGAAGGCACTGTTGATTTAGATAAAAACAACAAGTTATCTTAATCATTGGTTAGTAAAATACTTCATACAAAAATCATAAATAATTCATAATACCAACTATATACCTAGTCATAACATTATCAACTTCTACATGTCAATGAAATTAAGAAAACCAAGCTTACAATTACAAGATCATTGTTTGTACCGTTATACTTTCTTAGAAATTGTTTCCATCTATTGAATGAGTTCTCCAAGCCTTTGTCTCCATATCTCTTCCAACTCAATGAGTGCAAACTAGTTTCCACCCAGACTTACTAAGGAAAAAATTCTTCCCTTGAGGCCCCAAAGCTATGTTGGCTCACAACCATATTCACTCCTATTGCATGCCTCCTGATGTTGGAATTTGAAATATTTAGCTACTAGATAGTAAGCATTTTGCACTCCTATTGCATGCCTCCTGATCCCAACTATGAAATAAGGACTCCCTACCCCTATTCCCAAAGCATATTACTCATCCCACATGTTTTGAAAATAGAGTTTGCATGTCTCATCAAGGCATCCTGGTCAATTCCCAAACCCATATGTTGGTGAGTTGACAAGGTCTTTCCTTGTGACCTGTACAAACATGCATCCACACATGTGAAATGGATAAAATTATAACATATCATAATCAAATAAATACCATATGTTACCGTCAATGGATCTCCTCATTTGATTCCTCTTATTTGTTTTGTAAGTGGACAATTTCTTAGTCCCTCAATATTTAGTCATAATAATCAGCAAGTTCAACTTCCTTACCACACTCGTTCTTGTTCAACAACATTAGTAGTACTTGAGTGTCATCATATAAACAGATATATAAGCAATAAATCATTAACCCTATAATGATCCTATCAACAAATCCTGAGTGCCCTCCCACTAGAGAGGTGTGCAATTCCAATAGTACCTTTTGTTTGAGTTGGGATTTCTTACATAAATATAAGCGATCTTTGTACCATACTAAATCATTTTTACATGTAAATGTATCTGATGTACTGGAATCCTGTTGCAGCTTTTGAATGAGAGTCCACACTTTTTCGTCATTCTTCCATTCATCCCTTGCTTCTATTATCCAATCGGGTTGGATGATAGAGATAGCATAGAGAAATGCCTCAACATCTTCATCCTTCCTTGAGAGTGCACTTGCCACAACATTTTTCTTCCCTTTTTTATAGACGATTTCAAAATCATAACCCAATATCTTGGTTACCCATTTTTGTTGTTCTTCTGAAGATATTATTTGTTCCAAGAAGTATTTAAGACTATCACGATCTGTTTTGACCTTGAAGTGACTACCTATTAGGTAAGGATGCCATTTATTCAATGCATGTAGTATTGCCATCATTTCCTTCTCATAAATGGGTTTGTGTAAGTCCTTTCCCTTGAGTGGTCAACATTCAAAAGCCACGGGCCTTCCTTCTTGCATTAGGACAACACCAATTCCATTTCCCGAGGCATCAGATTCCACAATAAAGGTTTTTGTGAAGTCTAGAGTGGTCAAGACAGGAGCTTTGCACATCACCTCTTTAAGTTGTTCAAAAGCTTTAGTTGCCTTTGGAGTCCATGAAAATGCATCCTTCTTAGTTAGTTCCATTAAAGGTGCTGCTATTCTTCCATAGTGTCGCACAAAATTGCGGTAGTAACCTGTCAAACCCAAAAATCCTCTAAGATTATTTAATGTTTTGGGAATTGGCCAGCCCATCATGGCCTTAATATTTTTAGGGTCTACCTTGACACCTTCATGAGATACAATATGACCCAAATACTCTACCTCCTTCACTCCAAAGAAACATTTGTATGGTTTAGCATATAGTTTTTTCTCCTTTAGTAGTTGTAGCACCTTGTCAACATGTTACACATGATCCTCCCAAGACTTGCTATAGATTAGTATATCATCAAAAAATACTAACACAAATTTTCGAAGGAAGGGCTTGAAAATGGAATTTATCAACCCTTGGAATGTGGAAGGTGCATTTGTAAGGCCAAAAGGCATGACCAAAAATTCTTAATGGCCTTCATGAGTTCGGAATGTTGTTTTCAGGATATCTTCTTCCTTCATTCTAATCTGATGATACCCTGAACGAAGATCCAACTTTGTGAAATAGATTTCTCCATGTAGTTCGTCTAACAATGCATCAATGATGGGAATGGGAAACTTATCTTTAATAGTGATCTTGTTGAGCTCTCTATAATCTAGACACATATGCCATGAGCCATCTTTCTTCAATACCATTACCACCGATGCAGAGTAAGAACTTTGGCTAGGTCTAATAATGCCAGCATCTGACATTTCTTCAACCATGCACTCAATTTCACTCTTCTAGGCATAAGGGTATCTGTATGGCTTGATGTTAGGAGGAACACTCCCAGGAATTAGGTGAATATCATGATCATGATTTCGAATGGGTGGAAGACCTTTAGGAATATCTTCAAATAATTTGGAATGATGATCAATGATCCCTTGGAGATATAGAGGAATAGATGGCTTAGATGTTTGAACATCTAGTGAGCATAGTTGTGCAATAACACCTTGATGCCCCTTTTTCAATAATTTTGTCATGCCATTAGAGCTTATCACCTTACCAGGTTTCCCTGTGATACCTCTTAACTCAATTTCTTTTCCTTCCAATGAAAATTTCTTGAAAAGTTCTTGAAAATTAAATCCATTGTTCCTAATGATTGTAACCATTGGATTCCTAGTACAACATCAACACCACCCATGGGTATAGCAATCATTGGACTATTCATTACATATTCCCCCATAGTAAGATTGATCTTATTTCATTTTTCTGAGCAATTGATAGTTCCTCCATCTGCAATCATTACTTGAAACTATGGTGCTAGATATACAAAGAAATTGAGATCTTTGGCTAATTTATAGTGAATGAAATTATGAGTACTGCCATAATCAATTAGGACTATTACCTTTTTCGTTTTGATATATCCTTTGATATTGAGGGTTTGAGGAGTGCTAATTCCAGCCAATGCATTACACGATATCGTGGGAGTCAACTCTTCTGATGAAATTGATTCTATGTTTTCATCTTGAGATGGTTCTTGTTCATGTTCTTGTTCTTCTTCCTCTTCACAATCTATGTAGAATAATTTCTTCTCACCACACGTATGTCCCTTACTGTACTTGTTGTCACAATTAAAGCATAAACCCTTTTCTTTTCTTTCCTCCAATTGTTGAGGTGTCAACCTTTTAGGCTGAGGTTTTTTAGAAGGAGCATTATTCTCTCTATAGATGTTAGGACTGGTCCTTCTAGTAGCCATAGCCATATTTTTACTTTCAACATTTCTTGCCACCCTAAATGCATTCTCCAATGATTTGGGTTCCCAAAGGTGAAGCTCATGTTGAATGTTATCTCTTAAATTTCCTATGAATACATCAATCAAGTGCTCATCTGGAATATCTGTTACCTTTATATTCAATCTTTGGAAGTTCTCAATGTTCCCTATAACTAAACCCTTTTGCTTGAGATTTATTAATTGGCTAAATAAGGTATTGTTCCTTGTATCCTCATAGTGTGCTATCATTTATTCTGTGAAAATTGTCCAAGTGACGAGTGATTTGCGAGAACACAACCATCTATACATACAAATTGATTGGGTTCTAAATATAAAGAAGCAATTCATACCTTGTGTGTATGTGGCACATTATGCAGATCAAAGAATTGCTCCATCTGAAGTATCCATGTGATAGGGTCCTTGCCATCAAACTTCCTCATATCGATCTTAGAAACATGGTTGGTCTTCAACCCAAAGTTAGAGTTTCTCCATTCTTGATTCACCTTCCTTGTGTCCTCATCATGAATTTCATAGGATATGTTATCACCCCATAATTTATGGGAATCATCTTATGACTTGGATATTATCTGCACCTGGTGATTTGGTTCACAAATGATATGGCATTCTTCAAATAATTTGTGAAAAGAGAATAAAAAGGAAAAGAGAAAGGAGGTCAGAGAAGAATTGAAGCAAAGGCCCCATGCAGTAATGACAACTTGGTCATACCTTCTAAGCATGACCAAGTTCTTTTAAATTTTCAAGGCTGAAAGGGTAGTGAATACACCTGATCATACTATCTAATCTTGATCAGGTAGCCCCTAGGTTAAGGGTAGTGAATACATCTGATCAGACCATCTAATCCTGATCAGATAGCCCCCAGGTTAGAACTAGTGAATGCATCTGATCAGACCATCTAATCCTGATCAGGTAGCCCTTAGAAAGTTAAAACCTTAACCCAACTGTTTAATCTGGGTTAACTGCCTTCTGACCATAGGATAGGACATAGGTAAGTACCCTTGCCCCTTTGCCTATGAGAA
>JASDQU010102055.1:250438-325426 GCA_032191745.1 Picea mariana
TGATGTGATCCACCATTAATAAAGAAGAAGCTTTTCACAGGATTCCTGCGCATGTTTCACTGGTGATGTGTATTTCTTAGTTATATGTTTTCTTGCTTTGTGATCATATCGTATTTCTATAACTAATCTATGCGAATAACGTTAAATGTGGGATTTATCACGGATACCCTGCCTTTGATTCTATAGATTTTTCTGTTCATCTTCTAAACATATTGCGGTCAAGAGATTCTTAAGTGCTTGTTGATTGTAGTTGTTTTCCTAATCTTTCTTCCGTCCATCATTTAAATTATTAAGATCCAGTGAGCTTGTTATCTCGCCTTGTGAAAGATTTCTTTGGCGTTTGTGGTTGTATCTCATATTTTATTAAGTACAGACCCCATAGCCCAATGGATGTGTGATTTGTTTCAACCAGCTTTAAAAAATTCCTTTACAACAAAACAAAACCCGTGCCTCTAACTAGCCTAATATCTTAATTCAAACAAAGCTAAATCATATAGAGAGATCCCTCTCTGAAGCTGGAAGGGCTAGATCCCAGCTTTAAAAGTGGTTGGTTAAGGTTACCTTTGTGTATTTCCTCTTTTCAACCTCTAGGAAATTTACAGAGTGATAACAGGATACATTTGCACTTTTAGGTGTCCTCTCTATTACGAAATTTTTCAATCCTTCCATGAAACCATCCATCTTTGCCTCCAACTTAGCTTCCATCTCTTGTAGTTCATATTTTGTTACTATATTCTTTTGTAAATCATTTATGTCCCTACGCATTTCTTCACCTTCATCAAGAGTCCAAGTAGGATTGTTTGGAGGGTTATTTGGTGTAGAATTTCCCTTTTTGGGTGGCATGTTGGCCAAGTATCACTTTTGAACCTTGATTTTGAGATGGTTCTGCTAGACAATCTTTCTTCTACTGTATCTCCAACATTTCGGCCCTTCTGGGTATGAAACTTTATTTTTTTTATTTCTATGATATTTCTTCTCTACAATGCCATAGGTCTGATCAAAATTGGATGTGCCAAGTGGAATGTATGGTAGCTTCCCCACAACTTGCTGATTTTTGGACTTTTTAAGAGATCTCACTTATATAGCGTGCCTCGCACAAAATAATTGATATAAAATTTTGAAACTCGTACCAAAAGTACTAAAGAATGTCCACTATCCAATGAAACCATTATCACTCAATTTGCATACTCTAGGAAGAAGTTATGATTGTGTTACCTGGAACACCTTCTTGAGACTAGTCAATAGGACTAGTCAGATACCCTATCTTCCATAGGGTGTATCTACAAATGTAAAATGACCCAGAAGATAAAAATTTTACCACAGATAACTTACTAATTTTTGTGAATATCCTCCAGATTTCAAGGTCTGAAATGTTACAAAAAAAATTGTATAGAGAAAATCCCGCAATGACTCAGTTCAGAAAGATTCCAGAACCCTATATTGCACAGGCTGTATCTCAGAAAGTATAAGGCATCAGGAGATGAAATTTCAACCCAACGTACCTTGATGCTTCTACTAAAGACCCTCCAAGCCGTTCCTTCTGAAACGTTGTAGAAAAAAAGTTATAGCGAAAATTCCAAGGTGTCTCAGATGTAGCAGTGAAACCCCAAGACCTTGAGATCTGATACCATATGTTAAGAACCAAATATCAATATAGCATAGAAAAACCTCAGAATAAGTACTCAACACCTTGAAAAATAGATAAATTTAGATAATAATCCTCTTCGAGGGGGAAACCTCCTTATGCCCACATAAATGTACAATTACAAGATGATTCAAAATGAAAATGTCTCCTTGGTATATATAGGAGACTAGGAGGTATAATTACAACTAATGGCCTAAATCCGACATAAATAAAATAACATTACTAATATAATATGCCCCAATTAAGGGGTAATGAGCCACTATTTAGGTCTTAATAGAGGACAAAGGTTTTTGTGAAATCAGGAAGGGCCAAGACCGAAGTAGTACACATAGTTGCCTTCAAAGATTGAAAAGCCTGATTCATTGCAAGAGTCCAGGTGAAAGAATTATTTTTAAGGAGAGCAGTGAGAGGGGCCGCAATCTTCCCATAATTCCAAACAAACTTGCGATAATTGCCGGTTAAACCCAAAAAACCACACAATCTTTTGATAGTCTTGGGGAGAGTCCAATCCTGCATTTCTTCAATCGTTTTAGGATCCCCTCGGACACCATCCTTTCCAACAATATGAACCAAGTACTCTACTTCTGAGGCTCCAAAGGAACATTTATAGAGTTTGAGGAAAAGTTGGTGCTGCGAGAGTAGATGGAGAATTTGATCCACATGGGAAAGATGAGATTTCCAAGTTTTACTATAGATGAAAATATCATCAAAGAAAACTAAGACAAAATGACGAAGAAAAGGAAAAAATAAATTATTCATGAGGATTTGGAAGGTGGAGGGGGCATTACATAGGCCAAAGGGCATGACCAAAAACTCATAGTGACCCTCGTGAGTTCGAAAGAAAGTCTTGGGTATGTCAACTTCTTGCATACGTATTTGGTGGTAGCCAGAATGCAGATCAAGTTTAATGAAGTACTGAGCACCACTCAACTCATCCAAGAGATCATCAATGATAGGAATGGGGAACTTGTCCTTGATGCTGAGCTTATTGAGGGCATGAAAGTCGAGACACATGCGCCAATTACCTTCTTTCTTAGGTGCCATGACCACAAGGGAAGAATAAGGGCTGGTACTGGGGCAGATAACACCCTCTTGGAGCAATTCCTGCATTATTTTCTCAATTTCATTATTTTGGGAAAAGGGGTGACGATAAGGGCGAACATTGGGAGGAACACTACCATGAGTAAGGGGAATGGAATGATCATTAACACCACGAGAAGGAGGAAGTCCCTAAGGGGTGGAAAAAACAAATTGATGTATGGAAAGGATAGCTTGGAGGTCAGGATGCACAAAGGGTGTCTCAATAGCTTGAATAGAATGGAGTTGAGAAATGATACTGGAGCAGCCTTTCTTGAGGATCTTTTCCATACGATGGGAACTAATGATCTTAGGCGAACCAACTATGAGACCTTGGAATTGATACCTTTTCCCTTCATGTTGTAATTGCATGGTTAATTCCTTAAAATCCATAAGAATGGGACCCAAAGTGCATAACCATTCAACACCTAGCATAATGTCACAACCTCCCATGTCAATGGAAAACATATGATATTTCAGTTGGTAATGTCCAATTCAAAGACGAACATTTTCACAAATCCTAGCACATTTCATGGACCCACCATTGGCTATCGTGAATTGAAAATTATTGACAACACGAGTATAACAATTGGTTTCTTGGGAAATGCGACGATGAATAAAATTGTGGGTGCTTTCATTATCAACAAGGATGGTGACCTTCTTGTGCTTAATGTAGCAAATGAGCTTGAGCGTTTGTGGGACCGAGAAGCCAGTGAGGGCATGCAAGGAAATAAGTGGGTCAAATTTAGGTGGGTTAGCAGGATCCTGGATGGCATTTGGAAGGGAGGGTTCTTCAACAAGGGGAACTGTCACATCCTCTTCAGGAACATCTTCGAAAATGAACATAAATAGTTTTTGTTCCTTACACTTGTGCCCCGAAAAATATTTTTCATCACAATTATAGCAAAGACCCTTCAGTTGGCGTTCATCCATTTCATTCCTAGTTAGTTTCTAGACCTTGAGGGGAGTGACAGGAGGGGTAGGATTAGTGGGTCGAGGGTGAGGAACAAAAGGGGGTTTTTTGTTCTGGGAAAAAATAACTTGTTAGGCCTCTTTATCACGTTGAGTAGCTTCCAACCAAGTTGGAGGGTAGGCCATGAGGACCTGGGATCAAATTTCATTCTTGAGACCATTGATAAAGAATTCATGAAAGAACGCATCTAACATGCCCTATGTTCGAAAGGCCAAATGATAAAAAGAAGTGATGAAGTATTCCACTGTGCCTGACTATTTGAACTTGGTCAAACGACCGATATAGTGGGTATCAATATCAAAGCAGGAATAGAGTTCAACAACAAATTGGGTCCAGGCAATTTACCCCTGACGTGAATTTTTTCTCCATTGCCACCATTGCCAGTGTTCAAGATCTAGATAGAGGACAACATAGAGAAGTTTGGCCAACTCGTCAGTAATACCATGCAGAGAAAAATAATTCTCCATTTGAGTGACCCAACCTGTAGGTCGGAGCCATCAAAATTTATTGACCTCTACGCGGGGAAGACAGGGTTCACGATGAAAGGAGTTGGAGTGAAAATGTGGAGACTGAGAGGAATTAACAACATAAGGTTGGTTTGATGAGGAAGGAACTGTAGGGTGGTTCAACAATTGATTGATAACAGACTGGAGGGAGTTTAATTCGGTTGTGAGGTTGGATTCCATGTTGTTAAATTTGTGCTCTAATGTGTCAATGCGGGAATGGGTAGAATCCATCTGAGATGTGAGATGTTTGAAGGAGACATGGGCTTGATTGATGGAAGTTTGGAGTTATTGGTTGCGAGTAGTGGCCATTTGGAGAGGGGAAGTGCGGGTAAGGAAAAAAAATGGGTGGGTGGGACCACAAAAAAAAAGGACTTAGAAGTGATAGGTATGACAACAATCAGTGCTTGAAGGGAAATATGATGGAACAGGCAGAAAAATAGGGAAACTGGAAAGGGGTCGGGTCCACTGAAAAAAAAAAGGATTAAAAATGAAGGGCATGATTGCGATTAGGGAGGAAAGGGGAATCCAATGGAATAGGTCCCAAATAAGTGTGCCAATGGGACCACTATACATTTTTTTTTTACTCATGCGGAGTTATACTTTGGCCTAAAGAATACTACAGTGACGAAATTCCCAAATGCTTAACAGGAAGAAATGTGTAGTAATTTCACAACCAGAATGCAGAAGACACTGTAGCACGACAATACATCTTTTTGGTTCTATTTTTGTTTCCTTCCCAAGGGTTAGGGTATTCAAGGGTTCTACAGACAAGAGTTTTCCCTGTGTTATAGCTCTCTGATATACGTGTGAGGTCCAACAGTAGTACTCGGCCCAATATCTCAGAGCACCAACTAAGGAGGCTAGACCGTACCCTTAGTTGTACTACCTGACTACCCAGGTACAAGAGAGTATCTTCCTGAGTGTTGTTCTCAGTGGCACTATAGCAGTCAGGCGACCGATCGGTTTATCTATGGAGGGCTTCAAGAGATCTAGTTTGATCCGTATACAGGTGTTGTCTGATGCGCTACCACTCGAAGGGGTACTAACAGGGGTTACAAGGGTGGCCAACAGATGTGTGCTTACGTACCACTTGTATTTCCTTCGTGTATGAATCCCTGGCTGCGGGTTTATGCGCGTAATGACAGATCGTTATAGATTAAAGACGTTGGAATACGCCTCTACCCTGAAAAAAATTAACCCACAATTTTCTGTCGATGAAGGTGCTCTGATACCACTTGTAATATTCTAGATATAAAATAGTATGCAGAACATAAATAATTAGCTAGAAATGGCAGATAAACAATGATATAACCAGAACTACACCACAATAATACCATAATAACACCAGAAAGAGCACTTTGATTACTGAGAGCAATGTTCACTTGCCTCTTTGAGGGGGAAACCTCCAGCAGAGTAGAGCTCTATTACAATAATATCCAAGAAAAAACTTCTCATACCCTCTATTCCTATTTATACTAAATCTATCTATCCAAAAGAACAATCTAGAGGAAGATCTTCTAGAAGCAGAAGCTTCTATTAGGTCTTCTTACATTTGACTTATTCCTCCTTATTGTTAGGCTTTATTAATTTTGACCTTTATTACATGGAAATATATTATTCTACCCACTTGAGGGGTTAGGTAGGTTAGGTCCCTAACAGTTTGTAGATGGGGTTCTTTGTTCTTTTCCAGTGAGACTTATGCACCAACTTCCATTGTTGTATAACATTTGAAGGAGATTGTGGGAAATATTTGAAAACCCAATAACATGATAATAACTGAAATTATTGTGATTTGTGGGAAATATTTGAAAACCCAATAACATGATAACAACTAAAATTATTGTGATGTATAAACCTTGACATTCATAGTTGTAATTCTCCAACACTACTTACACCATATACATCACCACATTATATATTTAATTATATATTTTTTGAAGAGAGAGAAAAGGGGATATTTTTTTTTGTTTATTTTTAAAATAAAACCAAATCAAAGAATCATTCATTTACAATTTCTAATTACATTTCACATATAGTTAGTTTTATTTGACATTGCTTATATTTAGTTTTATTTGACATGGCTTTATGATAAGTCTAAGAACATGTTATCAACAAATCATAAGACTCTTTTGATACATACTCATTCCTCATGAGAGTTCTTTTTAAGCATCAACTTATATACTTAAAAACCATAGTATTGCTATGCATTATATCTTCTTTCAATTACATAGGAATTTATCTCTTTACTTCAAATACATTATCAAAGTAATTATAACTGGATTAAGCGAATCACATTTCAAAGATCTCTTAGAATGACTTCCTTAGCCAATACCTCATTAGGATTAATTCACATCTAAAATACAATAATTATAAAGATTGTAAAGAGAGAGATAATGTAATTACTCATTATAACTAAACATATGCTTTCCAATTTAATTTACCAATTACTATTTCTCATCCCTATTTGACTCATAGACACATTCTTTATCCTTTGCCAATGATATTGGTATTTTCATGGGAATTTACCAAGCATTGTGAATTTATGAATTTGACCATAGACTTCACAAGATTAAGAAGACATTGTTGATTTAGCTACAAACAACATGTTATATTAAATACTAGATAGTGAAATCCTTCATATAACAACAATAAATAATCTATAATACTAACTATATACCTAGTCATAACATAATCAACTTCTATATGTAAATGAAATTAAGATTACAAGATAACTGAATGTACCATTATACGTGCTCAAAAACTTCTTCCATCTATTGAATGATTACTCCAAGCCTTAGTCTCCTTACTTTTTTTAACTCAATGAATGCCAACTAGTTTCCACCCAACCTTACTCAATGAAAACTTCTTCTCCTAAGAACCCCAAGCTATGTGGGCTCACAACCATATTCTTGATTGAAATTTAAAAGAGTAATATGTTCCAATGATGGGTTTTCCACTTATTGAAATTATTGAGAAAGTGACAACATCTTTGATAAGGGAATTAATACCACAATGGAATCACCTATCTTTTAGATCTAACTATCCATTTGGATTGGTTTCTAGTTTATAGTTCTATGGGAAAAAATCAACATAACCTACCTACAATTCTGGTGCCCCCCTAACCCATGGAGACCTCCTCCATTTATAGGCTCAAGGTGAACCACCACCTAGCCTCTGTAACATCCCCCTCTGGCGCACTTACAAAACTTATTCTTTGAGGACACTTGCTCGCAAGTGATTTGGATTTTTATGATGATAAAACATTTATCCTTGATGATGATGTGTCATGATAGATGACATGATGTTTTAATTCTTTGATATATACAGGTGCTATTGACTCAGTTTTATTGAGTGTGCAGAGGCATCGACAGAACCCTTGGACTCTGGATTGAGTTAGGGAGTGTGATATTTGAGTTGATTTATTTACCATGATATTTATTGATTTAATGATATGTTGTTGACATGTTTTGACATGATGGTTGATGATGCAGAATGACGATAGCTTGCCGACCAGACTCACATATGGAGTAAAGGGGCCACACACGAGTTTCAGAGAGGTTGAGGGAGAGGTGTGGACAACAGCCCTGCCACAGCCTACTAGCACTCCCGTTGTGGCTTGAACTGTAGGTTAACGACTACCTAGTTCGAGAGGATCCACGATGCCATGGGGGCAGACTACGACAGTCTCTCACGATGATTCTAAGGGGTGCGCAATAAGGCGGGGGCCTTATTCCTTAAAGCCCTTAGTCTCCCACAAGTTCACCTGGTGAAGTGTTGACTCCAGGGGTTATAGATGTCTACCAATTAGTCAAGTCAGCGAGTGGCACCCTTGGAGCACGTGGTGCATCCTGAAGGGCACGTCGCGCAAAGAACCACAAGTCAGTGAGTGGCACCCTTGGAGCACGTGGTGCATCCTAAAGGGCACGTCGCGCAACAGAAGCAAACGAGGCGAGTGGCACCCTTGGAGCACCTAGTGCATCCTAAAGGGCACGTCGCATGGATGTTGATGATGAGACAAACCTAGATGACCCTAAAAACCTTAAACGCCTGAAGAATTTCTTAAAACAACTCCCCTAAGCAACTGTCACCCAGTTCAAAATCTAAACCTAAGCCTAAAAACCTTTCTAAGATAAATTTCGATTAACCCTAAGAAAAATAAAATAAAATAAAATAAGGCTGTAAACTAAAACCCTCTTATGTAATGATTTAGTCTTCTTAAATTTAAGGGGGGGTAAAGTAATGAGGGAGATAAATTAATTGAAACCCATGGTTTTTAAATGATAAAGAAGAAATAAAATTAATTAAAGTGTGGGAGTATAAAAGTTAGGATTTTAAAAATATAATGGAAAGACTATTAAGCGCATTTATCTTTTTGGGTTTAAAAGAAAAAAAGGGAATAAATAATAGAAATAAGGAAACTTGTAATAAAGGAAACTTAATAAAGGAAAGTAAGGTACATAGGGTAAAAAGAAAAAAGGAATCAACAATTAATAACTTTCTATAATGAACTGAAATAGCAACTTCTTTTAGGGAAAGTTATTAAAAGCATGTGAGGGGATCTAGGAACCCTAGGAGTAATTTTAGGAGCGACTATAGGGGCGTTAGGGAAATGAGTCTTTTAATTATTAAAAAGAAATTAATTTTTGGAGAAACGTGGGGGATGAATGACACTTGGACGACAGAGAATTTTTAGAGGATTGTCATTAAAAATTAAATTAATAATGATTTAGGAAAGTAGGTGGGTCTCAAATTTCTATAAAAGAAGGGGAAAAGAAGGAAGAAGGGGATGAACAGTGAGCGTAACGTTACGCTGCCGGATTGTGGCTTGACTGTTTGCTTGTGAGGAGTTGGGAATTTCTCAGCTATATTGGAGTGGTAGCTCAGCCTTGGAGGCGAGATGAGAAGCTAGTCTTATCTCTGGATCTTGTGTGGCCCCTTTGGGGCTCGGGGGGCTAAGGGGGAAGCAGAGTACCCCTAGCGATTGGCTGGGAGGTACCGGTGAGGTCTCTACGGTCGGCGAGTAGGAGCGGCAAGGAGCGCGGGGCATCAATCGAGGTGCATACATCAATCAAGGCGGTCGAAAGGGAAAAAGGTACGCACGTTATTTGGTAGTAGAATGCTTGGATGTAGTTCTTCGTTGTAATGTTGTTGCTGTATATCCCTTTTTATTCATCGCTTTGGACTGTATAGAATCATTTCTACTGTAATTCTAGACTGTATAAAATCATTCTGCTGTAATTCTGGACTGTGCAATTTAAATGATGGTGTGGGAATGTGCAATTTTTTATAATTGTTGTTATGGAAATCTTGACCGTGGGTTGTTTTTGGGGCAAGCAATTCTGTGGGTGTTTTCTTTATTTACTGTGGGCTTTCCGTGGTGGGCATTTCATCTTATAAAATTTCGGTCATATCTTTTAAATTTATTATCATTCATTTGCTTAAACTACGGTCATTTCGTTGGTGTCTCCTGACAATTCAGTTTAACCTCTGGCCATTCATTTTAATCTCTGGCAAATCATTTTTAATCTATGGCAAATCGTTTTAATCTCTGGAAATTCGTTTTAACCTCTGGCAATTTAGTTTAACCTCTGGCAACTCGTTTTTAATCTCTGGCAATTCATTTTAATCTCTGGCAAATTGTTTTAACCTCTGGCAATTCGTTTTGACCTCTGGCAATTCATTTTAATCTCTGGCAAATTCGTTTTAACCTCTAGAAATTTATTTTAACCTCTGGCAATCGTTTTAACCTCTGGCAATTCGTTTTGACCTCTGGCAACTCATTTTAATCTCTAGCAATTCGTTTTAACCTGGCAGCTCATTTTAATCTTGGCAATTCGTCTGCCTTTAACATCCCTTCTAGTTTTATGAATCTTGCCATTGAGATTTGGATTTCATGTTGTTAGTTTTCGGTTCACCAATGAACATTGAGATTTGGATTTCATGTTGTTAGTTTTCGGTTCACCAATGAATATTGAGATTGGGATTTAATGTTGTAAACTTTTATTTTAGTTTTGAATCAGAGATAACTATGATAATTACTGTTCGTGGACTCGTATTGAATCATTCAGACCAGCCATTCTCTATAGTTTAACACTGAGATCCATGATGGACATTTTGCTAGAAAGGAAATAAATTAAAAACTGTCTATAAAACTTGACTCAGACCTGCCATTCTCCTTAGTTTAACGCTGAGATCCACGATGGACATTTTGCTAGAAAGGAAATAAAAATAAAACTATCTCTGAAACTTTGACCGGTGGCTTTGCAAAACCTTCCATAGAGACTACAGTAGAGAAACCATGATTACTTGGTATGTGCACACGTTTTGGCCTTTCTCTATAACAGTTATATATTTATTTATGGAAAGTTTCTAACAGTCTATATATTGTCTTCTAAAATTTTATATATTTATATAAATGAGTGTACATATATTTATATACGGATAGTTTCTAACCCTGATGTCACACTGTTATCTTTAATTGACGTTAATTGTAATATGAGGTTATCTTTATCTATTGACAATGAGTATTGTCTTTTAAGCTTGTCTTTTAAAGAAACATGTCACTATTTTATACATTGTCTTTCTAAAATTCGATACCTTTACATGGGACATGTTTAATTATGGTCATTTTTATATATGGACAGTTTTTAACCATGATGTCACAAGGTAATTTATTTATGATGTTGTTATATATATCGTCATTTTAGATGTATTTGTTTTTAAATATTTGCATTTTAAAATATGGATATTTGGTACAATGTTCTTTTTAATTATGGTCATATTTACACATGGTCATTAAATATCGTTGATGTTATGTATTTACATTTTCAATTATGATGTCATGTTGTTATTTTTAAAGTCTGATGTTATTTATATATATGATGTTATTTTATGTATTGACATGATGTTGGGTATTTTTGATATGATGTTGTTTAAACATGATGATTGTTATTTTTTAAACATGATGTTATTCATAATAGTATGTTATATATAATCATGAGTTTATTTATATAAGTATTTATACGCATGAGGTTATTCATATTTTGAGGTTATTTATAAATAAGAGGCTAAATATGAGGTTACTTATTGCATGACAAGGAAATTTATGATCCTAAATGACATCGAATAGTGAGCTCCTCATGAATATTTTGAAATGTTTTTATCTTGTAAGGTCATTATAATTTTGTGGATGTAACATACGAGGTATTGTAATTGTAAGATCATGGCCCGGATATGTGAGATAAATGAAAGGTGTTTAATAATTCATGGCAATGTTATTGTAACTTCCATCATTAATAATAACTTAAATGGTGTAATAACCTTGATTTGAGTACAATAGATCAGGCGGAGTTAGTAAATGAGGGTTGTTGTTCATTTAAATAATGTTGAATTTTGAGTTTTGTTGTCAGAGTCCTCTTGTCACGCGCCATCCGTAAGGGGCATATTTGTTCTTCTTATTTATGTTATACTTGATTGTATTCAGTTAGTCGCTTGATGTGTTGCGTCGGGTGGGATGTTGACACCCCCCTGGTAGCCTTAGGAGACATGTCTGTTTGTGTGATTTTTCTGTGTAAAGAATCTAGTGTCGTATCAAGAGTCTCGGGCCCTTTAAAGGCAGGGTTTCTACTCTTGCGACACACCTGACAGAGATTACTAGTTTCTGCCTGAGCAGACGGACAGGAGCCTGTCTAATCTTCTTTCGAGAAGACATAAGACTAAAAGCCCTGCTTTTCTGTGAAGAAATAGTAAACTCTACTGTTGGATTCTTCCATATGTGACTGTACTGTACTTAACACCTGGTGTCATTTTCTGCTTACAGCTGCTAGTTGTACGCCTTATGTCTAGGGGCGTTTATTGCTTGTTGTCACTGTGATATGTCGAGGTCATCTTGTTGTGTTCGACTTGCTTGCATCTTGTTCTAGGTCGGGTTACTAGTTTCTGCCTGAGCAGTCGGCCAGGAGCCTGTCTAATCTTCTTTCGAGAAGACCTAAGACTAAACGCCCTGCTTTCCTATGCAGAAATAGTAACCCTAACACCATGGATTCTTACCTCTGTGTTCTTACTGTGCACCCCCAGTATGTATTAATGTTTGTGTTGTATGCCTTATGCCTATGGTCGTATATTGTTGCAGTTGCTCGTTGTGTGCCTTCAGTCTTCTTGTGTTGAACA
The DNA here is from genome assembly GCA_032191745.1 of Picea mariana. Classification (NCBI taxonomy): domain Eukaryota; kingdom Viridiplantae; phylum Streptophyta; class Pinopsida; order Pinales; family Pinaceae; genus Picea; species Picea mariana. Next base: position 262,809 of record JASDQU010102055.1, read on the forward strand.
TCGTGGTTGCGTCTTGTGGGTTGTCGAGTAGCGACGTAGAGTCAAGTGTGTTTGTTACTTCTACACGCGCGCACACACCCTAAAAAAAAAAAAAATTCACCTGTTTTCAGAGTTGTTGTCATAACGAGGAGGTCGTTACATATGGTATCAGAGCTGGTTCGACCCGCGACTTGGGATTCGCTACGGATTTCGTTGACATGATTAGATTTGAGTATAATGTTGTTGATTGAGTTGATTGTGTGTGTGCAGGTAATCATGGTTATAGGAAGCCGCGGAGGCAAACGACGGGGTGCTAGGGGAGGAGGCGTGATGCCTCCAGTAGCATCCACGCCTGAGGGGTCTAACCCCCAGGGAGGCGAGCAGGTTCTTGGATAGGAGAAGATCGTAGTTGCCGATGTCGTGGGGATGATGAGATCTTTTCAGCGCATGTCCGAGGTGCTGATCAGCCAATTGGACAGAGATGACGCCAAGGCACCGGCACCCACTGAGGTTCCGTCGCGCACACCGGCCATTACAGGTAGTATTCACCATGAACTCGAGAAGGTAAAATTTCTCGAGTTCTTTGGTGCCCGGACGGCGTAGCCGCCGAGGCATGGTTGGAGAATATGGCGATGTGCTTCGCACTTCACGATTATACCTCCAACATGAAGGTCCGCATGGCGGTCTTTCAACTGAAGGGGAGTGCTCTTCTATGGTGGAAGACGCTCCTGTCGCAGCTGAACATGGCTGTTGAAGACGTGTCATGGGAACTGTTCGAGGAACGATTCCGAGAAAGGTATATTTCTAAGGAATTCATTGAGCGTCAGCTCAATGAGTTCAACGCCTTATGACAGGGAGGTCGTACGGTGCCCGAGTATGAGGCATGTTTTATGGAGCTACTCCGGTATGCTCCGCACCTTAACACTGAGAACCTCAAGGTCAACCGGTTCGTGTTTGGCCTTAACAGCAGCCTTCGTGCAAAGGTTAGGATCTTGATGCCTCAAACCTTGCACGACGCTGTCCAAAAATCCCTCATAGCAGAGGAGGAGCTTATCAGCGGGGGTCAGGCCAGGACTCCCACGAGACCTGCAGGGCAAGGTTCATCTGGTACACTGCAGCAGCAGACACCAGCGAAACCTACGTCGGGATATCGTGGCTTCCAGAGGGGATCCACATTCACTACACCTCGACGACCGCCGCCTCAGCAGCGGACACCTTATCGAGGACCACAGCACCAACAACAATGTCGCCCGCAACAACAGCAGTTTAGGCCTGTTCAGCAGAATAGACCAGGTTTCCAGGCCAGTGGGCCGTCATCTTCTACTTTGGGTACCAGGACTACTAGGCTGAAGAAGGGGTGTTGGATGTGTGGGTAGCCACACTATGAGCGCGACTGTTCTGTGGAGAGGACTAGAGTGTCTGGATCAGCCGGACCCACTACAGTGGGAGATATGAGCAAGGCCCATCAGATTCACGCAGCGGTGAATAACCCCCAGGCAGAGCACCAGTCGACTGTGCTCGAGACAACAGGTACCGTCGCTGACTAGACCCTTAGTATTTTGATAGACCCTGGTGCTACTGAAAGTTTCATTTCTGGTGCAGCGCTAAAAAGGATTAAGGTAAAGGCAGTCGAATAGGATGAGTTTAGCTTCGTGGAGATGGCTTCGGGAGCCAAACAGAAGGTTGAAGGAAAGGTTACGGGCTGCACCCTTAACCTCGGAGAGTTTTTCACGAGGATCCACTTGTATGTCACGATCTTAGGATCTTATGACGTCGTGGTCGGTATGGATTGGTTGGAAACGCATGAGGCGATACTCAACTGTAAGATGAAGAGGTTGAGCTTGGTCAATGATGAAGGACATAGATGGGTGATTGTAGGATGGAACCAGGGAGTATCCCTGAGGTTCGTCTCTTCCTTACAGTTACGGAAGAGTATGCGTAAGGGGTGCAAGCTTTATGCAATCCTTGCGCTAAACGAAAAAGGAGTAGCAGAAGGTCTAGAACACCTTCCGGTGGTGAAGGAGTTTTTGGATGTGTTTCTAGAGGAGTTACCTGGGATTCCACCGGAAAGAGAATTGGAGTTTACCATAGACCTGAAACTGGGGACTGAACCGATAGCGAGAATGCCTTATCGGATGTCGACCCCGGAGTTGCAAGAGCTGAAAATGCAACTGAAGAAGTTGTTAGACCTAGGACTGATACGCCCTAGTGTGTCACCGTGGGGTGCACCGGTTATTTTCATTCGGAAGAAGGACGGATCGTGGAGGCTTTGCACTGACTACCATCAACTGAACAAGGCTACGATAAAAAATCAGTATCCCTTACCAAGGATTGATGATCTATTTGATCAAATGAAGGGTGCGATGGTGTTCTCCAAGATCGATTTGCGATCATGGTATCACTAGTTACGGATCAAGGAGGATGACGTCCCTAAGACCGCTTTTAAGACGAGAATTGGACATTATGAGTTTACTGTTTTACCTTTTGGACTGGCAAACGCCCCAGGGGTGTTCATGAGTTTGATGAATAGGGTGTTCCGCGAGTACTTGGACAAATTCGTCCAAGTATTCATTGATGATATTCTGATCTACTCTCGGACGACGGAGGAGCATGACGGGCACTTGCGCTTGGTACTACAATGTTTATGAGAACACAAATTATATGGGAAGCTGTCCAAATGCTCTTTTTATCAATCGAGGATTCACTACTTAGGGCATGTCATCTCCGGCGAAGGTATCGCCGTGGATCTAGCCAAGGTTGAGGCTATTATGGAATGGCCTGCGCCGATGAATGTCACAGAAGTGCGTAGTTTTATGGGTTTAGCAGGATACTATCGACGGTTTGTTGAGGGATTTTCAAGGATAGCAAATCCGATCACGGAATTGCAGAAGAAAAGAAAGAAGTTTGTTTGGACAGAGAAATGCGCGGAAGTGTTTCGGAGGCTTAAAGAGTTGCTGACAACAGCGTTGATACTAAAGGTCCCTGACATGGATGCAGACTTCTTGGTATGCACTGATGCATCCAAGGAAGGTTTAAGCGGAGTCTTGATGCAAGACGGATGAGTGATTGCTTATATTTCGAGAAAACTGAGAAGGCATGAGGAGAACTACGCAATGCACGGTTTGGAGTTATTAGCCATCGTTTATGCCTTGAAGGTTTGGAGACACTACCTTGTTGGACGAAAATTTGAATGAAAGACTGATCACTGTGGACTACAACACATCTTTACGCAAAGTGACCTGAACGCGCGACAACGGCGTTGGTTGGAATTGCTTAGCGAGTACGACTTCGAGATTACTTACCTAAAGGGAACAGTGAACTGAGTGGCGGATGCCTTGAGTCGGAGGCCACAGATCTTTTCGGTGTTACCTCTTCAGATGAATCTACGTGAGAATATTCTCACCTTACAGCGTGACGATGACTAGTACAAAGAAGTCAAGGATTTTATCAGACAAAACACAATGATGGTACCACGATTTGAGGGATATTCATTTGATAGCGACGGTTTATTGAGGTTTAGAAGTCGAATTTACGTACCGCCAAGCGACGAGTTGAGGATGTTGATCCTGAGCAAGGCTCATAGAGAAGTTTACATGGCTCACCCAGGAGTTACAAAGAAGAGGGCAGACCTTAAACCCTTATTCTTCTGGAAGAGAATGAAGGCCGACATAGTCAACTTCATGGCTAGATGTCTCGAGTGTCAGCAGGTAAAGGCTGAACATAGACACCCGACAGGATTACTTCAACCACATGCCATTCTGGAATCAAAATGGGAAGTTATTTCAATGGATTTTATTGTTGGATTGCCACTGACGGCAAGGATACATGACTCGATTTTTGTAGTAGTAGACACTCTGACGAAGAGTGCTCACTTTATTCCTGTGCGTACGACATATCAGGCACCTGACATAGCGAGATTTTTTATCAGTGAGATTGTGAGGCTACATGGCGTGCCTAAGAAGATTATATCTGATTGAGGATCGGTGTTTACTGGACGATTTTGGACGAGTTTCCAAGAGGCCTTGGGAACTCAACTTAAATTTAGTACTGCGTATCACCCAGAGACTGACGGACAGACGGAATGAACGAACCAAATCTTGGAAGACATGTTGCGCATGTACGTGATGGACCAACAAAAGCGTTGGGAGGAATTCTTGCCTCTAGTAGAATTCGCTTATAACAACAGTTACCAAAGCACCATTAAGATGGCGCCTTTTGAGTTTCTTTATGGGCGACCGTGTCGGACGCCCTTGAGTTGGGATCGGCTTGAGGATAGGGTCCTGGTGGGACCAGAAGCGATCCAAGAAATGGAAGAGCAAATGCAAACCATAAGACAAAGGATTAAAGAAGTGCAGGATCAACAAAAGAGTTATGCCGATGTGCACCGAGTCGACCATAGTTACGAGGTCGGCGATCGAGTCTTCTTGCGATTTAAACCGCATAAGAGTTCGATCAAGTTTGGAAAGGGAGATAAAATCTCTCCTAGGTTCGTGGGACCTTTCGAGATTGTGGAGAGAAAGGGGCCCGTGGCCTATCGACTAGCCTTTCCTGATTCTTTGAGGCGTATGCACGATTTTTTTCATGTATCTGTTTTGAGAAGTTATATTAGTGATCCTACACACGTGATTGACATGAGTTCCTTGTAGGTATCGGACGAGGGAGCGCTCACGGTTGAGCTAGTCCGCATTTTAGATCATCGCGTTCGACAGTTAGAACGGTAGATCAGGTCAAGGTCCAGTGGGACAGTTATAGTCCGCACTCGGCGACCTGGGAGGACGCATATGATATGCACCAACAATTTCCATTTTTGTTAGATAAATAGACTTATGATACTATGATACTTATGATATTGTGGTACAATTATTTCGGCATTTTTACTGAGAAACTTCGGGACGAAGTTTAGACCGAGAGGGGGTGTATGTAACATCCCGCTCTGGCGCACTTACAAAAATTATTCTTTGAGGACACTTTCTCGCAAGTGATCTGGATTTTTATGATGATAAAACATTTATCCTTGATGATGATGTGTCATGATAGATGACATGATGTTTTAATTCTTTGATATAAACAGGTGCTATTGACTCAGTTTTATTGAGTGTGCAGGGTTTTTGACCTGGAGGATGCAGAGGCATCGACGGAACCCTTGGACTCCGAATTGAGTCAGGGAGTGTGATATTTGAGTTGATTTATTTACCATGATATTTATTGATTTGATGATATGTTGTTGACATGTTTTGACATGATGGTTGATGATGCAGGCTGACGATAGCTTACCGACCAGACTCACATATGGAGTAAAGGGGCCACACACGAGTTCCATAGAGGTTGAGGGAGAGGTGTGGACAGCAGCCCTGCCACAGCCTACTAGCACTCCCGCCGTGGCTCGAACTGTAGGTTAACGATTACCTAGTTCGAGAGGATCCACGATGTCGTGGGGGCAGACTACGACAGTCGCTCACGATCATTCTAAGGGGCGCGCAATAAGGTGGGGGCCTTATTCCTTAGAGCCCTTAGTCTCCCACAAGTTCACCTGGTGGAGTGTTGACTCCAGGGGTTATAGATTTCTACCAATCAGTCAAGTCATCGAGTGGAACCCTTGGAGCACGTGGTGCATCCTGAAGGGCACGTCGCACAAAGAACCACAAGTTAGCGAGTGGCACCCTTGGAGCACGTGGTGCATCCTGAAGGGCACGTCATGCAACAGAAGCAAACGAGGTGAGTGGCACCCTTGGAGTATGTAGTGCGTCCTAAAGGGCACATCGCATGGATGTTGATGATGAGACAAACCTAGATGACCCTAAAAACATTAAACGCCTGAAGAATTTCTTAAAACAACTCCCCTAAGAAACTATCACCTAGTTCAAAATCTAAACCTACGCCTAAAAACCTTTCTAAGATAAATTTCGATTAACCCTAAGAAAAAATAAAAAAATAAAAATAAAGCTATAAACTAAAACCCTCTTATGTAATGATTTAGTCTTCTTAAATTTAAGGGGGGGTAAAGTAATGAGGGAGATAAATTAATTGAAACCCATGGTTTTTAAATGATAAAGAAGAAATAAAACTAATTAAAGTGTGGGAGTATAAAAGTTAGGATTTTAAAAATATAATGAAAAGACTATTAAGTGCATTTATCTTTTTGGGTTTAAAAGGAAAAAAAAAAAAAAAGAATAAATAATAGAAATAAGGAAACTTGTAATAAAGGAAACTTAATAAAGGAAAGTAAGGGACATAGGGTAAAAAGCAAAAAGGAATCGACAATTAATAACTTTCTATAATGAACTGAAATAGCAACTTCTTTTAGGGAAAGTTATTAAAAGCATGTGAGGGGATCTAGGAACCCTAGGAGTAATTTTAGGAGTGACTATAGGGGGTGAGGGAAATGAGTCTTTTAATTATTAAAAAGAAATTAATTTTTGGAGAAACGTGGGGGATGAGTGACACTTGGACGACAGAGAATTTTTAGAGGATTGTCATTAAAAATTAAATTCATAATGATTTAGAAAAGTAGGTGGGTCTCAAATTTCTATAAAAGAAGGGGAAAAGAAGGAAGAAGGGGATGAACGGTGAGCGTAACGTTACGCTGCCGGATTGTGGCTTGACTGTTTGCTTGTGAGGAGTTGGGAATTTCTCAGCTGTATTGGAGTGGTAGCTCAGCCTTGGAGGCGAGCTGAGAAGCTAGTCTTATCTCTGGATCTTGTGTGGCCCCTTTGCGGCTCGGGGGGCTAAGGGGGAAGCAGATCACCCCTAGCGATTGGCTGGGAGGTACCGATGAGGTCTCTACAGTCAGCGAGCAGGAGCGGCAAGGAGCGCGGGGCATCAATCGAGGCGCAGACATCAATCAAGGCGGTCGAAAGGGAAAAAGGTACGCGCGTTATTTCGTAGTAGAATGCTTGGATGTAGTTCTTCGTTGTAATGTTGTTGTTGTATATCCCTTTTTATTCATCGCTCTGGACTGTATAGAATCATTTCTGTTGTAATTCTAGACTGTATAAAATCATTCTGCTGTAATTCTGGACTGTGCAATTTAAATGATGGTGCGGGAATGTGCAATTTTTGATAATTGTTGTTATGGAAATCTTGACCGTGGGTTGTTTTGGGGGCAATCAATTCTGTGGGCGTTTTCTTTATTTACTGTGGGCCTTCCGTGGTGGGCATTTCATCTTATAAAATTTCAGTCATATCTTTTAAATTTACTGTCATTCATTTGCTTAAACTACGGTCATTTCGTTGGTGTCTCCTGGCAATTCAGTTTAACCTCTGGCCATTCATTTTAATCTCTGGCAAATCGTTTTTAATCTCTGGCAATTCGTTTTAATCCCTGGCAAATCGTTTTAATCTCTGGCAATTCGTTTTAACCTCTGGCAATTCAGTTTAACCTCTGACAACTCGTTTTTAATCTCTGGCAATTCATTTTAATCTCTGGCAAATCTTTTTAACCTCTGGCGATTTGTTTTGACCTCTGGCAATTCATTTTAATCTCTGGCAATTTCGTTTTAACCTCTGGCAATTTATTTTAACCTCTGGCAATCGTTTTAACCTTTGGCAATTCGTTTTGACCTCTGGCAACTCATTTTAATCTCTGGCAATTCGTTTTAACCTGGCAGTTCATTTTAATCCTGGCAATTTGTCTGCCTTTAACATCCCTTCTAGTTTTATGAATCTTGCCATTGAGATTTGGATTTCATGTTGTTAGTTTTATGTTCACCAATGAACATTGAGATTTGGATTTCATGTTGTTAGTTTTCGGTTCACCAATGAATATTGAGATTGGGATTTAATGTTGTAAATTTTTGTTTTAGTTTTGAATCAGAGATAACTGTGATAATTACTATTCGTGGACTCGTATTGAATCATTCAGACCAGCCATTCTCTACAGTTTAACGCTGAGATCCATGATGGACATTTTGCTAGAAAGGAAATAAATTAAAAAATGTCTATAAAACTTGACTCAGACCTGCCATTCTCCTTAGTTTAACGCTGAGATCCACGATGGACATTTTGCTAGAAAGGAAATAAAAATAAAACTGTCTCTGAAACTTTGACTGGTGGCTTTGCAAAACCTTCCAGAGAGACTACAGTAGAGAAACCATGATTACTTGGTATGTGCACACGTTTTGGCCTTTCTCTATAACAGTTATATATTTATTTATGGAAAGTTTCTAACAGTCTATATATTGTCTTCTAAAATTTTATATATTTATATAAATGAGTGTACATATATTTATATACTGATAGTTTCTAACCCTGATGTCACACTGTTATCTTTAATTGACATTAATTGTAATATGAGGTTATCTTTATCTATTGACAATGAGTATTGTCTTTTAAGCTTGTCTTTTAAAGAAACATGTCGCTATTTTATACATTGTCTTTCTAAAAGTCGATACCTTTACATGGGACATGTTTAATTATGGTCATTTTTATATATGGACAGTTTTTAACCATGATGTCACAAGGTAATTTATTTATGATGTTGTTATATATATCGTCATTTTAGATGTATTTGTTTTTAAATATTGGCATTTTAAAATATGGATATTTGGTACAATGTTCTTTTTAATTATGGTCATATTTACACATGGTCATTAAATATCGTTGTTGTTATGTATTTTTGTTTTCAATTATGATGTCATGTTGTTATTTTTAAAGTCTGATGTTATTTATATATATGAGGTTATTTTATGTATTGACATGATGTTGGGTATTTTTGATATGATGTTATTTAAACATGATGATTGTTATTTTTCAAATATGATGTTATTCATAATAGTATGTTATATATAAACATGAGTTTATTTATATAAGTATTTATACGCATGAGGTTATTCATATTTTGAGGTTATTTATAAATAGGAGGCTAAATATGAGGTTACTTATTGCATGACAAGGAAATTTATGATCCTAAATGACATCGAATAGTGAGCTCCTCATGAATATTTTGAAATGTTTTTATCTTGTAAGGTCATTATAATTTTGTGGATGTAACATATGAGGTATTGTAATTGTAAGATCATGGCCCGGATATGTGAGATAAATGAAAGGTGTTTAACAATTCATGGCAGTGTTATTGTAACTTCCATCGTTAATAATAACTTAAATGGTGTAATAACCTTGATTTGAGTACAATAGATCACGCGGAGTTAGTAAATGAGGGTTGTTGTTCATTTAAATAATGTTGAGTTTTGGGTTTTGTTGTCGGATTCCTCTTGTCACGCGCCATCCATAAGGGGCGTATTTGTTCTTCTTATTTATGTTATACTTGATTGTATTCAGTTAGTCGCTTGGTGTGTTGCGTCGGGTGGGATGTAGACACCCCCCTGGTAGCCTTAGGAGACATGTCTGTGTGTGTGATTTTTCTGCGTAAAGAATCTAGTGCCGTATCAAGAGTCTCGGGCCCTTTAAAGGCAGGGTTTCCACTCTTGCGACACACCTAACAGAGATTACTAGTTTCTGCCTGAGCAGTCAGCCAGGAGCCTGTCTAATCTTCTTTCGAGAAGACATAAGACTAAAAGCCCTGCTTTTCTATGCAGAAATAGTAAACTCTACTGTTGGATTCTTCCATATGTGACTGTACTGTACTTAACACCTGGTGTCGTTTTCTGCTTACAGCTGCTAGTTGTACGCCTTATGTCTAGGGGCGTTTATTGCTTGTTGTCACTGTGATATGTTGGGGTCGTCTTGTTGTGTTCGACTTGCTTGCGTCTTGTTCTAGGTCGGGTTACTAGTTTCTGCCTAAGTAGTCGGCCAGGAGCCTGTCTAATCTTCTTTAGAGAAGACATAAGACTAAACGCTCTGCTTTCTTGTGTAGAAATAGTAACCCTAACACCATGGATTCTTCCCTCTGTGTTCTTACTGTGCACCCCCAGTATGTCTTAATGTTTGTGTTGTGCGCCTTATGCCTATGGTCGTATATTGTTGCAGTTACTCGTTGTGTGCCTTCAGTCTTCTTGTGCTGAACATCGTGGTTGCGTCTTGTGGGTTGTTGAGTGGCGACGTAGAGTCAAGTGTGTTTGTTACTTCTACACGCGCGCATACACCCTAAACAAAACAAAAAAATTCACCCATTTTCAGAGTTGTTGTCGTAACGAGGAGGTCGTTACAGCCTCCATGCACAATTCTTATTTTCCAATTTCCAAAATTAATTATTATTCAGTAACTAAGTGGCGTCCTTTCCCGTTTTCATTAAATTGTAATTTTTAAGTAAGGGATTATTCAATAAACTTAGGTTTCATATTCATATATTTTCAAATATCTTATTTTTGATTAAATATAATTTTTGTTTTCCTAATTTAGATAATTGTATAACATTTTCCCTCCAAAAGTGGGTAACTAGCATTGCTAAGGATACCGTGGATTAGCTTAGAATTTGAAAGATTTAGATATTAGAGAGTAAGGATCCTACACCCCTACCACACACCCCTTGATCCTAATTGTAAAATAAGGACTTTCTACCCCTATTCACAAAGCACAATACCCATCCCACATGTTCTGCAAAGAGAGGTTGTGTGCCTCATCAAGGAATCCTAGTCATGTCCCACACCCATATGTTGGTGAGTTGGTGAGGTATTTCCTTGTGACCCACACAAGAATACATCCATGCACATGAAATGGATCAAAGTATAACATATCATAATCAAATACATATGTTACACTCAATGGATCTCCTCATTTGAGTCCTCATGTTTTTGCAAGTGAACAACTTCTTCGTCCCTCAATATTTAGTCATAGCAATCAACAAGTCTGACCTCCTTGTTGTCACGCCCCCAAGAGTCATTCCAAAGTCTAACCTTGGCATCTTTTGGAGATGTGACACTGTGGCGATTCTCACTTGGTATATTGGCTCAACCAAGGATACTTCACCCGGACTATGCCTCTTCACCTAGAGCATACATATACTCTATTATAGGCTACAAACGAGTCACACTCTTACTATGTGCAAATCAATTGTATACTTAGACAAATGTTAACATTATTTAACACTTAGTCATTCTAGCATAAAACAGAAAACATGCGAAAAACAAGAGACATAGATATAGTGTAGGAGGCATCAACGATGCCTAATACCAAGTTTCATTTATTTTATTGCGAAAAAGAAACAATACAATACAGAGAGAGAACTATTGTCCTAGTTACAAATATGGGAAGAGTCTCACGACTCTTCCCTATATAACAAAACTGTCTAAATTTGTGAATTCATCACACCAGGTCTTCGTTTGTTTCTCCTCCTTGCCTTAGCCTATGGTGAGCCCCACCAATGCACCCAGCCTCAGACTGATCTCATGTCTCTTTCCTTGCTCACTTTCTTATGTTCTTGTTTGTGTGTCTTGTGCTCTTATATGGACTCCAAGGGCCACCACCATGAATCATTTCATCCCTTGGGTATGTTGCACCCCTTCGTGAACCATCATTCCCAAACAAGCCATAACACCCCTTCATGGACTTGGTGTGCCCAAACGAGCCCGTTCGGCCATCAGTTGTCACATATATTTGACTAGTGCACCCCATCCTTGGACACATTCCCCTTTCCTTGTTCTCTTCCTTATGCCAATCATCGTTAATTTCCTTGGGTGTTTTGATGGGGTCATCCAACCTATCCAACGCACCCATGCTACCAAGGGAAAATAGGTCTACTCCTTTGGTGTGTGCCCAAGTCGCCCCATACTTTCCCAAACAAAACCCAAGTCTATGTTGTCCATTGCAAGGAAAGTAGGTTGTGTGCCCCCTTGGGTTCACATGTCACCATCGTGCCCCAATGTGCTCTTTCCCATGCTCACAATACAAGTTCTTCCCCAACCAATTGCATCATCCTTGTGCTCTCTACCCTCATCACTGAACCTTCTTAAGGAGAGTCCAGGATCGATGGGTGTCACATAAGGCCTTACATCCTCCCCCACTAAAATTTTTGTCATCCCGACAACTTATGCTACACTTGCAATCTATAACAACCTCTATCAAACTCCCGAATCATGTCCTCATATTTCCACAAGGACTCATATCTCTCCCAACTATCCTCTTCGTCTTGTTTTTCCTTCCAATGGAAAAAGTACTCATGCAATCGACCTCTACCCTATCCCAAAATGTGATGCAACAAAATCTTATCCACCTCGAACTTTGACTTATCTGCAACCATGGTCGGTGCTCTGGATGGCTCAACTCAACTTGGGTCATCTGGGTCCCTTTGGCATGATTTCAACTAGCTAATGTGGAAGACATGATGAATATATCACATGTGGAATGACAACTCCAATCTCTGGTGATGTTTCTAATATTATCAAGAACTTTGAACGATCCCTCATACCTATGCACAATATATGGATCCATCCCTTTAAGTGGTGGGAATTGATCTCTACTCGGCTTGAGTAAGACCAACTCTCTTACCTGAAACTCTGTGTCGTGCCTACTTCAATCTTCTCATTGCTTTATTATGTCCCTTGCATTAATAAAGTGTGTGCAAGCTATCTCCAACTGATCCTACCAACTCTTCATGAAACCCATGACTGATGGATTCGTTCTCTAGTATCCCCATGTCACAAAATTAGGAGTCATGGGTTGTTTTTCATTCATCAACTTGAAGTTGGACTGTAGCCCATCATTGAACTCTTCTGTAGGTTTTTGTTGAATCAGGTGGCCTCCAACAAGTCTTTCCAATTCATTTGATATACTTATACATAGTTCTACAAGTTGTCCTTCAGAAGTGCATTGATTTGTTTGATCTTCCCATCGATCTGTGGATGGTAAGATGAACTCTTCATCAGCTTCATCCCCACAAATTTGAACAATGTTGTCCAAAACTTACTCATGAACCTTGCATCCTTTTCTGACATAATGTTCAAAGGAAGACCCCAATACTTCACTATGTGCTTGAAAAACATCTTCACAACTTATTCTACATTGCAGGGAATCTTCGTCACAACGAAAACAACATACTTGGAGAATTGATCCACCACAACCAAAATCCCATTGTATCCTTGCAACATTGAAAGCTATGTGATGAAGTCCATTGAGACACTTGACCATGTTCTCTCTGGAATCGGTAAAGGATGCAACAAACCTGCTCTCATTTTGGTGTTTGTCTTATCCTGTTGACATATAAGGAAAGTGTGAACCTACTCCTCCACATCTTGCTTCATCCGCACCCAAAAGTATCCTTGCTCCAACAAAACCAACATCCTCCAATGTCCTGGATGGCTAGTCCAGGGTGAGTCATGAAATTCCTTCATGAGTTCCCTCCTAAGGTTAGACTACATAGGGACATATATTCATTCCCCAAAGTACAACAGTCCATCGTGTAACCAAAACTTTCGCATTTTTCCATCCTTCACCGCTTCATGATGTTATTCACTGTGTGATCATTCTCTAAACCTTCCTTGATCTTTTTCTGCAACTCTTCCAAGACATGAATCTGAATTCCCCCTGATGTAGGCAAATCGTCCTCCTCCTCTAGGACTATGAGTTGTGCATTTCTTCTCAAGGAATTTGCAGCATGGTTTAGCCTACTTGGCCTAGACTCAATGCCCATGAAAAATTCTATGAGGATGTATTTCCACCTTTCATGCTTGGGTGACAACTTCAACTGCGTGTGAAGTAACTTGTTGCAATGTTGTTTGTCTTCAAGAAAAATGGATTTCCCAACAAGTAGTGTCTCCAAGTATTGAAACAATGTACTACTACAGTCATATCCTTCTCATGAATGGGGTATCTCCATTGGTGATCACAGAGTTTTCTTCTCTCAAAGGTAACTAGATGTCCCTCTTGTGTCAACAATCCTCAAATGGAAAATTTTGATGCGTCCGTCTGCACCTCAAATGATTTCCCAAAGTCTGGTATATTCAACATGGGAGCAATGAAAATTCTACATTTTAGCTCCCCAAATGCAGACTTGCACCTCTTTGTTTAGTTCCATGCTTTCTCCTTTTTCAATAAGTTAGACAGTCGTACACCAATCTTGGAGTATCCCTCTATGAACTCGTGATAATATTTAGCTAGTCCAAGGAAGACTCTCAAGTCATGAAATGTTTGCAGCTCTTCCCAATATTTGATTTCCTTAACCTTCACAGGGTCCATGTGAATGCATCTTAAGCCAATAAAATGCCCCAATAATGGTATCTCATTTTTCCCAAAAACACACTTAGACTTCTTCAAGAACAGTTGGTTCTATTGCAATGCCTTAAATACCTATGCCAAATTCTTCTTGTGATCCTCCATACTTGCGTTGTACACCACAATCTCATCCAAATATGTCACAACAAACTTGTCTAAAAAAACTGCAACACATCATTCATCAATGTGAAAAAAGTTGTAGAGGTGTTTCACAATCCAAAAGGCCTCACAAAAAACTCATATCTCCCATAACTCGTCACCACAATTGTCTTTTCCTTATCTCCATCTACAATATGTACCTGTTGATACCCACATCGTAAGTCAATCTTTGAAAAGACTTTGGTCGTGGCCAACTTGTTAAAGAAATATGCAGCTAAAGACAATGGGTATTAGTTCTTCATAGTTTGTTTTTTCAATGCTTAGTATTCAGAACGCATCCTTAGCTCTGAAGTGTCCTTCTTCTTTGGTAAGAGAACCGGGGAAACATACAATGACCTGAATGGATGAATGAAACCTGCATCAATCAATTATGTTAATTGATGCTTCAACTCTTCCAACTCAAATCTAGACAATTGGTAAGGAGCTCTTGTCGGTGGTTGTAGCCCAAGCTCTAGCTCTATATTATGGTCAACAATGTGTCATAGTGGGAGAAATTTTAGAAAATCATATGACATATTGTCTACAAAGTTACTCAAAAATTCAGTGAGCTCAGGTGGAACAGGCGTCCCCACTCCATCCTCTTGAACTTCACCAACAACTACTGCATAAATATGCAAACCATTCTGCCTTGCTTCTCTTTTCATACTCATTCCAGATATAAGCTACACCTTTCCACCAGAATTCCTTGTGGTTGTGCACACAACCTAAGCCTTATGTTCACCAAGCATACCATATTTTCCATCCATGGTATGAGGATTGAATGTGTCCTTCTTATGAAATCCTACCCAAGAATCACCTCAAAGTCATCCACGGGCATCACTATAAAGTTGGGTCGACATTCCCACTTATCAAGTCGAATGTGAAATGAGGAGGAAACACCAATGGCTACCCTTTCCTTAGAGTTTATTTACTTTACCATAGCTCCTCATGGAGAAACTCTAAGTCCCATCTCTTTGCTACTGTTGTTTTCAGAAAATTATGCGAGGCCCCTAAGTCAACCAGAGATTGCACTATTCTTCTGTTGATAACCAGATCCACAAAACACAATCGATGGTCTTGGCTACCAAGATTTCCACCCAAGGCACCTAATACACCAATCCTTCGTATCTTGTTGCAAACTAAGCCTTGCCACTCTTTTTTTGGTAAGTGAAAAAGACTAACATAATCACAATACAACATACCTGTGGTATGCTCGTCTTATGTGGACTATGTGGGAGTGCCCCTTGGTCCACCTCTTAGTTCCAAGGTGCCTCATTGCACGTACCCATAGATCTTGATTCACTACACAAACCAAGTCTCTTCTACCTCAGATTGTGGTGGGACACTTGACTCGACCTTCCTTCAGTCATATGTGACCTACTTCTATCATATGACTTCATTCGCCTCTATCTAGGGAGTCACACCACCCTAGGTCGACCCACTCCCAGACTGTACAAATCCTTCCATATTGTGTGTTGTGTCTTCGTAATGTTCTTCGTTGAAAGACTTGCGAAACTACTATGATACCATCTATCATGCCCCAAGATTCGTGCCCAAGTCTAAACTTGGCATCTTGTGGACATGCAACATTGCGATGGTTCTTACTTGGTAGCTTGGCTCAACCAAGAATACTTCACCTGGACCATGCCTCTTCACCTAGAGCATACCGATACTCCATTTTAGGCTACAGGTGAGTCACACTCTTACTCTGTGCAACTCAATTGTATACTTAGACAATTGTTAACATTCTTTAACACTTAGTCACTTTTTCATACAACAAAAAACTCGTGAAACACAAGAGACATAGATATAGTGCAGGTGGCACCAGCGGTGCCTAATACCCAACTTCATTTATTATATTGCAAAATAGAAAAAATACAATACAGAGAGGGAACTACTATCCCAACTACAAATATG
This sequence comes from Picea mariana, assembly GCA_032191745.1. Classification (NCBI taxonomy): domain Eukaryota; kingdom Viridiplantae; phylum Streptophyta; class Pinopsida; order Pinales; family Pinaceae; genus Picea; species Picea mariana. The sequence goes on from JASDQU010102055.1 coordinate 278,946, forward strand.
GGCAGAGTCTCACGACTCTTACCCATACAACATAAATGTTCATACTTGCGGATTCGTCACACCAAGACTTCCTCCATCACTCCTCCTTACCTCATCCTGTGGTGCACCCCACCTATGCACCCATCCTCATACTGATCTCATGTCTCTTTCCTTGCTCACTTTCTTATGATCTTAGTTGTGCATCTTGTGCTCTTATATGGACTCCAAAGGTTACCATTGCGAATCGTTGTGTCCTTTGGGTATGTTGTGTCCCTCTGCAAACCATCATGCACAAATGAACAATTGTTCCCCTTTGTGGACCCGGTGCACCCAAACAAGCCCATGTGGCCATCAACCGTTGCATCTCTTGGACCGACACACCCCATCCTTGGGCGCATGCCCCTTGCCTTGTGCTCTTCCTTGTGTTAATCATTGTGACTCTCCATGGATGTGTTGATGGGGTCATTCAACCTCTCTGACATGCCCATGCTACCAAGGGCAGATGAATCCACTCCTTGGGTGTCCAAATCACCTTGTCCTTTCCCAAATGCAACCCAAGTCTCCATTTTCCATCGCAAGGAAAGTAGGGTGTGTGCCCCCTTGGGTTAACATGTCACCATCATGTCCCCAAGGTGCTCCTTCACATGCCCACAAGACAAGTTCTTTCCCAACTGATCATATCCTCTTTTTTCTCTATGCATGACTCATCACCGAACCTGCCCAAAGAGTACACACCCTTGGTGGGTGTCACAGAAGGCTTTACACTTGCCACAATATCTCTTGTTCATCAAATTCAATAGTAACTGAGTGTCATCACATAAACAAGTCCTACAAACCAAATATAGAATCCATAAATCATTAACCTTAGAATGATCCTATCAATAATATAATATATTCACTAAATAATTCACAAGAAAATGGCTAGTGTTCAATTGGTTGAAGAAAATGACTAGAAGTAAAAATTAGAATTTTCATTGATTCTTCTATCTCTTCTTTTCCTTTTTATTTTTGCACTATGTTTTGCTTATGGAAAAAATTGTTTTCATTCTCTTCCTCAACATGTTAATTGTTACCAACAACATATAGGTGTTGCAAATGTTGACACGGATTATTGAAGTACAACAGACATTAAAGATGGGTCATTTTCATAATACCAACTAAGCCTTATATGGATTCTTCTTAGAACATAAGACCATGGGATTTGTTATATAACTCGTGGTATTCCTATATTCAAATTGACGACTCGCAATTTAAAAATATGTATAAAGATGCCAATTTGAAATAAATTTTAAGAATAGGTGCTTTTTTTTCTACCATCATGGAATCCATCTTTTCAATACATGATTAATGGCTTTCATTTGATTTTCCTTGGTAAATGTCTCTTCATCTTATAGTTTGAAGATGTAAGTATTTAAAAACAAATTGCCAAAACTTTATGTAGTTTTATTAGTGTTTCCTTTATGTGTAATTGTATACCATTACATAGCAGGGATTTCTATATATAAAAAAAAATTCATGGAATGTGGTAACAATGGTTTTTCCTTTATGATATTTAATTTGGAAGTAAAGAATATATTTGTAACCATATTCATTGACAATTTTATTGTATTTTTGATAATGCGGAGTTTTCTTTCGGTGACAATGGAATATTTTTTGCATTGTTAGTCTTGATAATTTTATTGTATTTTTGATAATGATAAGTTTTTTACTTTTTGGTGAAAATGAAATTCTTTGCATTGTTAGTCTTTAAAAATGAGGGAAAACATTATACCAATAATTCTTTTTATTTATAAAATAAATATTTTCCTTAACCAATATGGAGATGGGATGTGGATTTTGAACAAGTTTTTTTTTTTTTTTCTTTTCTTTCTAACCAGATTACTTTAAGAAGAAGAGAGATTGTCAAAGGTTGTGTAGATAAGAAGTGAGATTCAATGTTTGTTCCTTCTTTCTCAAATATTGTGATTCTTTAATCAAGATTGATGGAAATTTTGGATGTGAAGATTGTAGTTATGATCTCCTATTAAAATCACTTATTTTTCCTATGTTAATAATTATGATTAGAGAGGAATTTAAGGTAGAGATTTCTTGTATGTCATCTTTATTACAAACACCTCCCACAATGTGAGATCAATACTACAACCCAACATGTGCTTTCTAGTTGAAGGGTTTCTTGTAGGGTCTCAATGCTATTCTTTTTTATCATGGCATTTGAAGGGATAATGAATATAATGACTCCAAAGGATATGAACCATAAAGTTGTTAAAGGATACTAGCTCGTTGATAGGAGTGAACTTGATTTTGTGGTTGAATGTATGTCCAAGAGGTAAGGCTCTATTATTGAGGTATGATTTATATTTTTTCCGAATCATTTTGTAAATGGTTGTAATCTTTTTCTTTTGTCTTTGATGTACTCTTTTGAGATTGTGTAAAATTTACTACTCTATGGAAGTATGAAATTATTTTTCTTCTAGGTTGAAACATGTAATCCATATCTCATTGTCCCTTGCATTAAAAACATCAGAGATCAATACATACACGTGTCCCTTAACATCATTGAAGGTGTGTAGATCACACTTTGAAAATGATTCTAACTTTGATTTTCCATAAAGTTATGTATGAATTCAAAGATTTGATAGAAATAGATTTTGGGGGTAGTTTATTTGTTTATATTGGTTTCTTGGCAGAGTAACCTTTATGTTCTATTGTTGGTAGCCAACAATGTCTAACTTCATATTCAACACGTGTATATCAAAAACTATAAGAATCTTGCAAAATAAACCAAATCATTACAACTAGCATTAATGTTATTAGTCATTGCAACATTCTAGAAAAAAATTTGAAATACATTATGAATATAATATAAGTATTTTTAAGAGTTAACAAAAATGAAAGTGGAATACACACCTATCTTGGATATATTTATAAGTGAACCAGTCTAGTTGAATCAATGGTCCAATTTGAACTTTGGCATGACATGAAATAGTTGCTAAGCATTAAAGTAAATACACTTTTTATTGTATTGCTTCCATTAGGAGCATGACATATATTTCTTTCAAACTTTGTTTGAAATTGAGAATTTGTAGAACACGTATGAAATCTTCTTCCTTATATGAATCCTTATGGTGAATCCTTATGGTTGGCTTATCTATTAATACTAATGACATGATTTTGAATTGTTGCTTATGAAATAACTTCTAACAAATAAATCAAATTATGCATTATGAAAAATATATATAGTGGATCTAAAATTTGAATAAAATTTAAGAACGATACAAGTGATGAGTAATAACTTATTTGTCAAACTAGAGATGTAATTAAATGAACGACAATGTTTTGAGAATTTGTCAACAATCGAAGAAGGATTCACTTGGTTTTGAAATAAAAGGCATGTGAGGATGAATATTATATCAATTAACTTAAAATCATTTATGAAGTAATGAAGGTATATACTTAATGAATTAACTAGTTTGAATAAAATTTCAGCAATAAGTTTTAATTTTTTTTATTATAAAAAGTAACATGTATTTGTATTCATAAAAAACTAGTTAGTTTTGGCTCTATTTATATAAACTTGATATAATCTGCTAGTACAACCTTAATCAAATATAAAAATTTCATAATCAAACAAGAAATATAGTCAAAAGAGAGAGATTACATACCACTTATTAATTTTTTTTTACCAATCTTCATACTCCAAAATTTGCAGGTATATAGTATGATAAATTGTCCTAGTCAATAAAGACACTTACAAAACATAATTATATAAAAATAAAAAGCACTATCATGGTGAGTCCTTCATGGAAACCACCTAGCTATGCATAGAGAGACTTGCATCTACTTCGATGAATTCATGCATAAGGAGGAAATGCTATTGATTCAATCTCCTAGTCCCTTAGATCCATAATATGATTCTCGAATTCTACACAAAAATGGTCCTTGGCTCTATTCATTGCCTTGCTAATGGTTTCCACTCCAATTTCCATTTCTCCTTCGATGGATGAGGGAAATCTTTCTTGAAGCCTTGGAATCTCCCTTGAGAAAAACGAAGATTGTTCCTAACGTCATGAACATTAAGATAATAACATGATAGTATCCTATACCCCACCTGTGACTCGAGAAGGTTTCCCTAGGACAAGGAATTGGCTCTASATAGAGARAAACCAAATGAGATAACAAGAAAAAATGGCATTGCCCAGATACAACTTCATTTCAATGAACCATTGACTCATTAATGCCAACAATATGTATGTATGTATTAAATTCATGTATCTATATCCAAGAAAAATATTGCAAGGAAACACTAGGGGAATTTGAACTAAGCACCTACTAGCAGAAAACAAACCAAATACCCATCAAAATTGGTGACAACCAATTGAACTAACCCCTTGGGCTATATATTTGTGTGTGCATGCTCATGTTGTTCAAATAATCATCATTGTGGATGTGCAATGAGAAGTTGATTCTTGATATTGTTGACATATTGGCCATCTTTTTCTTCTATTATGTAGTGAGAATGCCTACACATACATATGGGTTGTGATCTCATTATTTTATGAGAATTATCACCAACACCAAATTCTTTTACATGAAAAGTCTTTCCTTCTACTAATTCACAACCATGACAACATTGGTAACCAGCTTTAACACTCACTTTCATACACTCCAATTCTACCTATTTTCTTTTACCACTATTTTACGATGTCTCCTTGTCTTCTACCACTATTTTACGATGTCTCCTTGGACATCCCAATACTTTGCTTACAACAAAATGTCCAAATATCATGATGATTTAATAGAAAATACTTGAGTAAAGATCAAAGAAATTAGGGATCCTTCATTTCCTTTTTGGTTTTGATTGATTATTAGTCCAAGGTAACTAAAGTAAAGCATTATAATTAATTATTTTGTTCACATATGAACCATATACTATGGGATATGGGTAAAGTGATGATTACACATTAATCGTGAAAAGAACCATATACTATGGTATATGGGTAAAGTGATGATTACATATTAATCGTGATCATTTTCACCTTTGCCTTTTCCATATTAAAATGAAGCAATACTTTTTATAAAAGAATGATGGTTGTTTTGTATAGTCCAAAGTATTTAACATTGACTTTTTGTTTTTTTACACATATCTTTATTTTCCATATTAAAATGAAGCAACACTTTTTATAAGAGAATGATGGTTGTTTTGTTTAGTCCAAAGCATTATTTATAAGATAATGATGGTTGTTTTGTTTAGTCCAAAGCATTTAACATTGACTTATTTTTGTTTTACACATATCTTTACTTAAAACAGGCAAACATTATATATTCACACTAAAGGAATTAACTGTAAAAAAATCCATCATTATCTTACAATGTAAATATAACCACACATTTTTTAAAAATTTATTTATGTTTATGCAAACAATAAAAAGGTAAAGCAATGATGAATCCTTCAAAACTTTGACTTGCCATATATTATGGCAAGAGTTAAATTGTAACGTACAAACATTCTAAAAAAACAAAATGTGTGAAGAAGCAAATCAAGTTTGTTGCACCAACTTGCTCAACCTTTCCTAATACAAAGACGTTTCTATGAATATACTCAAAACACTTCAATGGATCAATGGAGAAATAATGTTTCAATGGAGAAATGTTGAAATAATGTTTCAATGGAGAAATGTTTCAAGGGCATAATCAATGGTCACACAACGTGCCTCCAAAAAAATTATGAACATGGAAACCATATTTTCCATGTACCATATTTTCCATCCATGGCATGAGGATTGAATGTGTCCTTCTTATGAACTCCTACCCAAGAATCACCTCAAAGTCATCCACTAGCATCACTGTAAATTTGGGTCAACATTCCCACTTATCAAGTCAAATGTGAACTGAGGAGGAAACACCAATGGCTACCCTTTCCTTAGAGTTTATTTCCTTTACCATAGCTCCTCATGGAGAAACTCTAAGTCCCATATCTTTGCTACTGTCATCTTCAGAAAATTATGCGAGGCCCCTAAGTCAACCAGAGATTGCATTATTCTTCCGTTGATAACCAGATCCACAAAACATAATCGATGGTCTTGGCTACCAAGATTTCCACCCAAGGCACCTAATACACCAATCCTTCGTAGCTTGTTGCAAATTAAGCCTTGCCACTCTTTTTTTGGTAACTGAAAAAGACTAACATAATCACAATACAAGATACCTGCGGTATGCTTGTCTTCTGTGGACTATGTGGGAGCGCCCCTTGGTCCACCTCTTAGTTCCAAGGTTCCTCATTGCATATACCTATAGATCCTGATTCACTACACAAACCAAGTCTCTTCTACCTCTGATTGTGGTGGGACACTTGACTCGACCTTCCTTCAGCCATATGTGACCTACTTCTATCATATGACTTCATTCGCCTCTGTCTAGGGAGTCACACCACCCTAGGTCGACCCACTCCTAGACTATACAAATCCTTCCATATTGTGTGTTGTGTCTTTGTAATGTTCTTCGTTGCAAGACTTGTGAAACTACTGTGATACCATCTATCATGCCCCAAGAGTTGTGCCCAAGTCTAAACTTGGCATCTTGTGGACATGCAACATCGCGATGGTTCTTACTTGGTAGCTTGGCTCAACCAAGAATACTTCACCCGGACCATGCCTCTTCACCTAGAGTATACCCATACTCCATTTTAGGCTACAGGTGAGTCACACTCTTACTCTGTGCAACTCAATTGTATACTTAGACAATTGTTAACATTCTTTAACACTTAGTCATTTTTTCATACAACAAAAAACCTGTGAAACATAAGAGACACAAATATAGTGCAGGTGGCACCAACGGTGCCTAATACCCGACTTCATTTATTATATTGCGAAATAGAAAAAATACAATACAGAGAGGGAACTACTATCCCAACTACAAATATGGGCAGAGTCTCACGACTCTTACCCATACAACATAATTGTTCATACTTGCAGATTTGTCACACCAAGACTTCCTCCATCACTCCTCCTTACCTCATCCTTTGGTGCACCCCACCTATGCACCCATCCTCAGACTGATCTCATGTCTCTTTCCTTGCTCACTTTCTTATGATCTTAGTTGTGCATCTTGTGCTCTTATATGGACTCCAAAGGTTACCATCACGAATCGTTGTGTCCTTTGGGTATGTTGTGTCCCTCTGCAAACCATCATGCACAAACGAACCATTGTGCCCCTTTGTGGACCCAGTGCACCCAAACAAGCCCATGTGGCCATCAACTATTGCATCTCTTGGACCGACACACCCCATCCTTGGGCGCATGCCCCTTTCCTTGTGCTCTTCCTTGTGTCAATCATTGTGACTCTCCATGGATGTGTTGATGGGGTCATTCAACCTCTCTGACATGCCCATGCTACCAAGGGTAGATGAATCCACTCCTTGGGTGTCCAAGTCACCTTGTCCTTTCCCAAATGCAACCCAAGTCTCCATTTTCTGTTGCAAGGAAAGTAGGGTATGTGCCCCCTTGGGTTAGCATGTCACCATCATGTCCCGAAGGTGCTCCTTCACATGCCCACAAGACAAGTTCTTTCCCAACTGATCATATCCTCTTTTTTCTCTATGCCTGACTCATCACCGAACTTACCCAAAGAGTACACACCCTTGGTGGGTGTCACAGAAGGCTTTACACTTGCCACAATATCTCTCGTTCATCAAATTCAGTAGTAACGGAGTGTCATCACATAAACAAGTCCTACAAACCAAATATAAAAACCATAATCATTAACCTTATAATGATCCTATCAATAATATAATATATTCAATAAATAATTCACAAAAAAATGGCTAGTGTTCAATTGGTTGAAGAAAATGGCTAGAAGTAAAAATTAGAATTTTCATTGATTCTTTTATCTCTTCTTTTCCTTTTTACGTTTGCAGTTTGTTTTGCTTATGGAAAAATTTGTTTTCATTCTCTTCCTCATATGTTAATTGTTACCAACAACATATAGGTGTTGCAAATGTTGACACGGATTATTGAAGTAGAGCAGAGATTAAAGATGGGTCATTTTCATAGTACCAACTAGGCTTTATATGGATTCATCTTAGAACATAAGACCATGGGATTTGTTATATAATTCATGGTATTCCTATATTCAAATTGAGGACTCGGAATTTAAAAATATATATAAAGATGCCAATTTGAAATAAATTTTAAGGATAGGTGCTTTTTTTTCTACCATCATGGAATCCATCTTTTCAATGCATAATTAATGGCTTTCACTTGATTTTCCTTGGTAAATGTCTCTTCATCTACTTATAGTTTGAAGATGTAAGTATTTAAAAACAAATTGCCAAAACTTTATGTAGTTTTATTAGTGTTTCCTTTATGTGTAATTGTATACCATTACATAGCAGGGATTTCTATATATAAAAAAAAATCTTGGAATGTGGTAACTATGGTTTTTCCTTTATGATATTTAATTTGGAAGTAGAGAGTATATTTGTAACTATATTCATTGACAATTTTATTGTATTTTTGATAATGCGAAGTTTTCTTTCGGTGACCATGGAATTTTTTTTGCATTGTTAGTTTTGATAATTTTATTGTATTTTTGATAATGATAAGTTTTTTCCTTTTGGTGAAAATGAAATTCTTTTTGTATTGTTATTCTTTAAAATCGAGGGAAAACATTATACCAACCATTCTTTTTATTTATAAAATAAATATTTTCCTTAACCAAAATGGAGATGGGATGTGGATTTTGAATAAGTCTTTTTTTTTTTTTTTTTTTTAACTAGATTACTTTAAATAGAAGAGAGACTGTCAAAGGCTGTGTAAATAAGAAGTGAGATTCAATGTTTGTTCCTTCTTTCTCAAATATTGTGATTCTTTAATCGAGATTGATAGAAATTTTGGATGTGAAGATTGTAGTTATGGATCTTCTATTAAAATCACTTATTTTTCCTATGTTAATAATCATGATTAGAGAGGAATTTGAGGTAGAGATTTCTTGTATGTCATCTTTATTACAAACACCTCCCACAATGTGAGATCAATACTACAACCCAACACGTGCTTTCTAGTTGAAGGGTTTCTTGTAGGGTCTCAATGCTATTCTTTTTTATCATGGCATTTGAAGGGATAGTGAATATAATGACTCCAAAGGATATCAACCATAAAGTTGTTAAAGGATACTAGCTCATTGATAGGAGTGAACTTGATTTTGTGGTTGAATGTATGTCCAAGAGGTAAGGCTCTATTATTGAGGTATGATTTATATTTTTTCCGAATCATTTTGTAAATGGTTGTAATCTTTTTTTTTTGGTCTTTGATGTACTCTTTTGAGATTGTGTAAAATTTACTACTCTATGGAAGTATGAAATTGTTTTTCTTCTAGGTTGAAACATGTAATCCATATCTCATTGCCCCTTGCATTAAAAAGATCAGAGATGAATACATGCACATGTCCCTTAACATCATTGAAGGTGTGTAGATCACACTTTGAAAATGATTCTAACTTTGATTTTCCATGAATTTATATATGAATTCAAAGATTTGATAGAAATAGATTTTGGGGGTAGTTTATTTGTTTATATTGGTTTCTTGGCAAAGTAATCTTTATGTTCTATTGTTGGTAGCCAACAATGTCTAACTTCATATTCAACATGTGTATATCAAAAACTATAAGAATCTTGCAAAATAAACCAAATCATTACAACTAGCATTAATGTTATTAGTCATTGCAACATTCTAGAAAAAAAATTGAAATACATTATGAATATAATATAAGTATTTTTAAGAGTTAACAAAAATGAAAATTGAATACACACCTATCTTGGATATATTTATAAGTGAACCAGTCTAATTGAATCAATGGTCCAATTTGAACTTTGGCATGACATGAAATAGTTGCTAAGCATTAAAGTAAATACACTTTTTATTGTATTGCTTCCATTATAAAGGAGCATGACATATATTTCTTTCAAACTTTGTTTGAAATTGAGAATTTGTAGAACATGTATGAAATCTTCTTCTGACATGATTTTGAATTGTTGCTTATGAAATAACTTCTAACAAATAAATCAAATTATGTATTAGGAAAAATATATATAGTGGATCTAAAATTTGAATAAAATTTAAGAACGATACAAGTGATGAATAATAACTTATTTGTCAAACTAGAGATGTAATTAAATGAACGACAATGTTTTGAGAATTTGTCAACAATCAAAGAAGGATTCACTTGGTTTTGAAATAAAAGGCATGTGAGGATGAATATTATTATATCAATTAACTTAAAATCATTTATGATGTAATGAAGGTATAGACTTAATGAATTAACTAGTTTGAATAAAATTTCAGCAATAAGTTTTAATTTTTTTTATTATAAAAAGTAACATGTATTTGTATTCATAAAAAACTAGTTAGTTTTGGCTCTATTTATATAAACTTGATATAATCCGCTAGTACAACCTTGATCAAATATAAAAATTTCATAATCAAGCAAGAAATATAATCAAAAGAGAGAGATTACATACCACTTATTAAATTTTTTTTACCAATCTTCATACTCCAAAATTTGCAGGTATATAGTATGATAAATTGTCCTACTAAATAAAGACACTTACAAAACATAATTATATAAAAATAAAAATCACTATCATGGTGAGTCCTTCATGGAAACCACCTAGCTATGCATAAAGAGACTTGCATCTACTTCGATGGATTCATGCATAAGGAGGAAATGCTATTGATTCAATCTCCTAGTCCCTTAGATCCATAATATGATTCTCGAATTCTACACAAAAATGGTCCTTGGCTCTATTCATTGCCTTGCTAATGGTTTCCACTCCAATTTCCATTTCTCCTTCGATGGATGAGGGAAATCTTTCTTGAAGCCTTGGAATCTCCCTTGAGAAAAAYGAAGATTGTTCCTAACRTCATGAACATTAAGATAATAACATGATAGTATCCTATACCCCACCTGTGACTCGAGAAGGTTTCCCTAGGACAAGGAATTGGCTCTAGATAGAGAAAAACCAAATGAGATAACAAGAAAAAATGGCATTGCCCAGATACAACTTCATTTCAATGAACCATTGACTCATTAATGCCAACAATATGTATGTATGTATTAAATTCCTGTATGTATATCCAAGAAAAATATTGCAAGGAAACACTAGGGGGATTTGAACTAGGCACCTACTAGCAGAAAACAAACCAAATGCCCATCAAAATTGGTGACAACCAATTGAACTAACCCCTTGAGCTATATATTTGTGTGTGCGCACTCATGTTGTTCAAATAATCATCATTGTAGATGTGCAATGAGAAGTTGATTCTTAATATTGTTGACATATTGACCATCTTTTTTTTCTATTATGTAGTGAGAATGCCTACACATACATATGAGTTGTGATCTCATTTTTTCATGAGAATTATCACCAACACCAAATTTTTTTACATGACAAGTCTTTCCTTCTACTAATTCACAACCATGACCACATTGGTACCAAGCTTTAGCACTCACTTTCATACACTCCAATTCTACCTATTTTCTTCTACCACTATTTTACGATGTCTCCTTGTCTTCTACCACTATTTTACGATGTCTCCTTGGACATCCCAATACTTTGCTTACAACAAAATGTCCAAATATCATGATGATTTAATAGAAAATACTTGAGTAAAGATCAAAGAAATTAGGGATCCTTCATTTCCTTTTTGGTTTTGATTGATTATTAGTCCAAGGTAACTAAAGTAAAGCATTATAATTAATTATTTTGTTCACATATGAACCATATACTATGGGATATGGGTAAAGTGATGATTACATATTAATCGTGATCATTTTCACCTTTGCCTTTTCCATATTAAAATGAAGCAATACTTTTTATAAAAGAATGATGGTTGTTTTGTTTAGTCCAAAGTATTTAACATTGACTTTTTGTTTTTTTACACATATCTTTATTTTCCATATTAAAATGAAGCAATACTTTTTATAAGAGAATACTTTTTATAAGAGAATGATGGTTGTTTGTTTAGTCCAAAGCATTATTTATAAGAGAATGATGGTTGTTTTGTTTAGTCCAAAGCATTTAACATTGACTTATTTTTGTTTTACACATATCTTTATTTAAAACAGGCAAACATTATATATTCATACTAAAGGAATTAACTGTAAAAAAATCCATCATTATCTTACAATGTAAATATAACCATACATATTTTAAAAATTTATTTATGTTTATGCAAACAATAAAAAGGTGAAGCAATGATGAATCCTTCAAAACTTTGACTTGCCATATATTATGGCAAGAGTTAAATTGTAACGTACAAACATTCTTAAAAAACAAAATGTGTGAAGAAGCAAATCAAGTTTGTTGCACCAACTTGCTCAACCTTTCCTAATACAAAGACGTTTCTATGAATATACTCAAAACACTTCAATGGATCAATGGAGAAATAATGTTTCAATGGAGAAATGTTTCAAGGGCATAATCAATGGTCACACAACGTGCCTCCAAAAAAATTATGAACATGGAAAATACGCGCACAAATCTTCACTTTGAAATGATATTTTTTTTGTCATGTGTAAATTTAAAATTGAAATATAATGTAAATATGGTGAATAATAAATCATAAATTATTTAAAAACTATATATTGTTCATTTTAAATCAAAATGATTAGTAATGACATCGTTATATATTGTTCATTTTAAATCAAAATGATTAATAATTACATCGTTATGAGAATTTAAAAACATTCTATTCATGGAAAAATATAAATTATAAAATTTAATAGAAAATTTATATGCAATTTTTATTTAATTTTAATAAAATAATAAGTATATCATTTTATAGAAAAACATGTTACAAATGAAATGATCAATAGTATTAACATTGTTTAAATTATAAACAAATTAAAACGTTTTAATAGTATTAACACTCTTTAAATTATAAAAAATTAAAACGTTTAAATTATTAAAAATTAAAAGTAAGTTGGTGTTATGTCAAACATCCTTTAAGTATAATAATCACAAATCAAAGTATCATGAAATTATAATTCAAATAGAGATAGTGCCCTATGCCCAAGTATAAACACAAATCAACCATGCAACAAAAAGAAAAAGTTTGACATTCAAAAGAGGTTCAACTCAATCATTAAGGGTCAACCCCCAACTTATACTAGTGAGTTGATTCTACACAACAATGGGGTTCCAGTGATCATTGGTGAGCTTTTATTTGTCTCAAATATGGCTAAGGTCGAGAACTTATCATTTTGTTGTATGATGAGAAAATTATAGTTATCTTTGTTCTCCTACATTTCTTTTGCTAATGCACCCACTCAATGGTGTGACCTATCCTCACCTGTTTATCAATACTTGGTGTGCTCATTGTGACACTCTAATTGGTTCCTTGTTCATGTTGAGGGAGGGTCACCCCAAAAGTTAATAAAACACTACAACTAAATCATTTCCGCTTGGAACTTCTATACTTAGATAATGATTTGCAATGATAAACCCACATATATGAAACATTGACATGCCAAGTGAATAATTGACAAGGCTATATTTTATTAAAGACATTTTCATTGTGTTTGTTTCATAGAAAGAAATGGATTACAACACAAAAAAGCATCAAAGTGGAAGTTGTCACACTAAGGGGGGTAATATTGTAACAAAGCCTCTCTCCAAGAGATAATAGCAAGGCAAAAGGGGTCACTTCGTAAACAAATTTTTAAAACAAATGCATTCATTGACTTATAAAATTACCCCTATTTTAATAATTTACTAAAACCTTCTTTTTTTTTTTCTCTCATCCCCTAATAGTAAATTGATTTACAATTATCGATAGTCCCTTATGGAATTGCATCATTTGTCACAAAATTTTATAACTAATTAAAAATTACTCCATATAATTTGATGGTCCTCTACCTCTACTATTTATCATTAATCCAAAATAAATATTTAAAAAAAAAATTCATGTTTGCACTCACATAGTATTTGTTTGTCTTCAAGAATGACCCCCCCCCGCCCCTTCTCCTTTTAGCGGGGTCAAGCAATTTTCCATAGAAAGACTGAAGGCAATCCAATGTAGGCACGGAAAAGGGACAAAATAAGAAAAAATGTTTAAGATTTCCATACACCCAAAATGAGGGCAACATTAAGGATTTTAGCACCTAGGTATGTCATCCTCATATCTACATCCAACCCTCCACTTACTAGAAATTAAACGTATATTTCCTTTTAGATTCCAAAGTTAGTTTTCATAGTTTTGTAGTGAAAAAAAATCTGTGTCTTTTGTTTTGATTCAAGTCTCCAAAGATTTTTTTAGGTGATTGTAGAGTGTTAACTTAGAGCATAACCACTTGCAACCACAAGCGGGCTTAAACATAGTGAAGCATTTTGATTTTCTCGACTTCTAATCTCTCCTACGTGTTCAAGGAGACTATAACCCCAACTCGAGGGAGAGGTCATCAATATTAAAATATTATAATTTGTCAAGGATGAGCTTGTCCAACCAACCCAAATTTGTCATTGAGCTCTATCCAAGGGATCCATTCTCTAGCTTAACTATTAATTTGGTTTTTGGTGGAGATGATACATTTTCTAAAGAACCAAGGGGCCTATATATAAGGGCCCTCGATCAACAATTTATTGTTACTTTCAAGTAGGGGGGGCACCTTATGAAATGGTTATTGAAGGATAAGTAATTTCTAAGGGAGAGTTCTCTTTAGGATAAAAAAGGCTTCATGGCTTCCCATGCCTTCCAAATGATTTTCACCACAAATATTTCTTTAATCTTGACCATGGAAGGGGTGGTGACTAAATTTTGTAAAGAAGGGCCTTGCCAATTCTTTCCAAGAGGGGAACCAAATTTAATGTTGTTCCTTAGAATCTCCTTACATGCCTCCTTACACTACAAGGAAAACACCTTTTAGTGGAGATTTTTGTGGAACCTCCCCAAAAAATTTCTCCCTTGTTCATTTATCGTAAAGGTTGCTAATGGAGGTGGGTGGCCAGAGGTTTTAGCAAATGTTTCTTTATTGATGCACTTTAATTATGTTAGTTGTTGATCCTAATTATCTTCCTAATTCAAAGGTCTTTGTTTTCAGTCGCGTTTATACCCCATGAATACTTTACACCCTGGAAGAATGTACACTCCTCCATGTTGGAGAGTCCTGCGGGGTCCGGGGGCAAGTGGACCCCCAATAGGGGTTCAAGGGTGAAGCCCCCAAAAGAAAATATGCCTTGTAAATGTATATTGTAATTTCATTGTAAATCTGGACCGTTCATTATAAGGTTGCAAATCTAAAGGTAGAAGTTATGTTAGAGTGTTTTTCCCTAGAAGGCAACCCTCTTTTATGAGGGAAATGTATTGCAACTATGTATCATTATGAATATTGTATTCTGAGAGAGCATACTGTGAGAAAAAGAAGAGGAAGTTACAACGGGTGTGTTGTAGGTTGTATCCCTTCATTTGCTGGACAATAATAAAGAAAGGACCTGGAAATTTCTCTAGTGGACGTATCCCACACTAGGTGAACCACATATATCTGTGTCTCTATTGTATTGTGTATCTTCTATGTTTTATTTTCGCATTTGTTTTATTTTATTGCTCCGCGATCCTTTTTTTCTAACAAATTGGATGAACACATCTATGCACTACAATATAGGATGCACTAATGCGTAAATTAATAAGATGCATTGAATATTGTTATACATATTATGTGGGAAAAAACTCCATTTATTTTAGATTTCAACAATATTTACTTGGTGCATTTTAAACATGTTAACATATCAGTCTATTACAATGAACATCGCATCAAATTAGTTACATTGTTGCCATAAAATATTGGGTTCTATTTTAAATATTACAAAAACTTATTGGTGCACCAACTTACTTCTATATAACACATTGAAATAGACTAATACATTTAATTATAAAATATAGGTTTTTTATTTTAAAACAATTAAAAAACTTAAAGAAGTGTTTTTATGTCACGACACACACTGATTTGCCTACTTAAAAAGTGCATTATTGAACTTTAATTGGATTAACTCACTAGTGTACTAAAATATATGACATGTTGGTGCATAAAACAATAAGAAGCATTGAACACCGTTATACATATTATGCAAAACAACTTGGTTTATTTTAGATTTAAACATTCTCTATTCAATGTGTTTTAAATTCATTATGCATTGGTGTGTTATAATGTACAATGCACTAAAGTAGTTACAAATTTTCCATACAATATTGGTTTTTATTTTATAAATTACAAAAAAACTTAACAACACGCACAAATTAGTGGCACTTTGATGCATTAGTTATATAAAGCGCACCAAATTAGGTTAAACCATTTAATTATAAAATATAGTTTTTTATTTCAAAATAATAAAAAATTCAATGGTTTGTTTTATTGTCATGACACACACCAATGTGCCTACATAAATAGTGCATCAACATGTGATTTTAAAAAACAATGGTGTGCACAAATTTATAGCAGATTGGGATAGAGTTAAATACAAAAGAAAATTACCAAACCATAATTTTATTTTTTCATTTTCTTTAGTGCTTTCAACCATAGAATCATTTATCCTCATCATACATGTATGATTGGTCCATTGTCAATGCCACTATGTTGCGAGATTGCTCGTTTTTTGGATTTGATTCATTTTAAAATTTTGCAAAATTATTAATTTTCATTTTCAACCTACATGGAAACCATGACTCCTTGTTAAATAAGAAACCATTTAAATTGTTTGTTACCTCCTCATTTACATTTTTATTAAACTAAATTTACAAATTATCTTAAATTTATCATTTTTTTCATTTGTTTAAATTGCCCAGTGTGTTCAAATTGTTTGCCTCACACCAGACAAATATGGTGCATCCTATAAACTTATAGGATGCACTATTAGAGGTGTGCCCTATATATTTACATGATGAACTTTACACGAGGCAACAATTGGTAAATAGAAAAATCGTAGGAAATGTTTCACAATATAATAAACATATTGACATGACCAACTTTAAATTTTCAAATTCCCATGTTTTCTAGTGCTATTTATAATATCTAGAAGCATCGTTTTTAATGCTTCTCAATATTATAAAGACATCAATAAAACATAAAAATAAATGAATTTCTTCACTTTTTAGTGCTCTCTATAATATCCATCAGCATTGTTGGTGATGCTTCTTGATATCATAAAGTTTAAACACACCAGTAAAACATAAAAATAAATAAATTTCCCAACCTTTCAATACTCTTTATAATAGAAGCACAGTTGGTGATTCTTCTCGATATTGTAAATGCACCACTTAACAATTATATTATAATATATACCAGAGTTGTGGGTGCTCTAGGAAATGTATGACCACACTGTCATTGGTTCCTTAGTATATATTAATCACACCATAAATCCAAAGAAAATAAAAATTTCCAATATTATTAATGTGGTTCAGATTTTATAGACATACTATTTTCCAGTGCGCCAAATCACATAAAGAAAACCATTAGGCGCCAGTGCCCATGTACAAATAGTGCACTGGTAATAATAATAATAGCCATATGCACTTTACCGGTATGATAGGTTTTTATAATGAGAACCATTATGGTGTGTCTAAGGATATAATGTGCATTGGGAGACATTAATGCCCCTGTACAAATGGTGAAACAACAACAACCATACATACTTTACCTATGTGGAAGGTTTTTATAATGAGCATTGATATTATGTGTGTAGTATTTTGACACACTGCATATGGCATGTTTAAGTTTTTAAGGTGCACTGTTATGTTTCACACAAATTTTTTGAAAAAAAAAATAATATTTCAATTTTTAATAAATAAAAATGGCCATTTACTATGGATTGTTTATGTGTCTATGTGTGTGTGTACATGTGAATTCTTATTGAAATATGTATGTGAATTAGAGACAACGATGATGACGATAATAGTAGCAACATGTCAACCTGTACAATTTTGTACATAAGTGGAAGGCTTGAGAGACGGAGAGAGATATGTACCCTCACCTTATTAAAACACAAACTCGTGTCCTTTTGAGGAATGTTGACCTCCTCAAGTTTTATGAAGAGGATACACCCCTCGAGAGGAACATGTGTTTATTGATGCAGTTGATTCGTCACTATGATATGTAGTACCGACCATAGAGGAGGATANGGGGGGGGGGGGGGGGGGGGGGGGGGGGGTTCCCCCGATTCCCTTATCTCTCACCTAGCATTCTGGGAGAGAACCAACTGGAATATGTTCAAAGATATGTCAGTGCATACATCACTAACCCTACTAACTCCTAGGTTGTTGGTGACCAATTTCTTTTAAAAGAATTTGGTGCATAGGAGGTTAGGTGTGTTTCACTTATGGTCATGACACTGGCACATTATACCTCTAATGGGAAATGAATTAGTTTTCCTACGATGCACTATTTAGATAATTTACTTCATAGGTACAAACTAATTATGTGGCATGCCATTATTATGTGACAAGTTTGTTTTCTTTAGATCATTGTTATGTTGTCGTTAATGTGAGGATGGTGTTTCCATTTGCTTTAGAGTTATTTACTTTATTTTTTTAGAGGTTTCTAGCCATTCAACCAACCCCCTCCTAGGCCAAAGAATGATGTGAATATGCTCATGTGGGTCTAGATGTTGTTTAAGATGGGGCAGCTAGAGCACCCATGTAGGCTAGTGAGTTCAAATGTTTTGAATTTGTTAGCTAGTGAGGATGATCCAGTCCTTGATATTGTAGAGTACTTGTACATGTGGATGGACTTGAGAGGATGTATGAATGTCCTATTTAGGCAAGTGGAACCACTAGATACCATAGGTAATATTATCATTATGTTTTGATTAATCTAGTTGCATATTTTTTTTGTCTTATTTAATGCACATGTAATTTATTGCAACATTTCGTTTAAAATGTCTAATTATTGTTGTATACTATTTTATAGATATTAGCATGTATGTTGGGGAGGTTCCTCCCCAGAAGGATAAGGAATGGTTGAGGCTAATGATCCATCTCAGGTTCAAATAAATGACATGCCAAGTCATCTAAATCATAGATTTCATCAAGAGGTGACAAAATAGATATGTGCATTGATGTGTTGCAACAGAGTGGTCCTTGCATGAGTTAGGGAGATCACATGAAACCCTAAGATTGCATTGTTATGGGTGACCCTTTATCATGACATGATGTTGTTGATGTACCATGTCAGCAATGCCTTCAACCTACTCAAGATTTCAAGGGCTCGCCAACAATATTCTTCATATTTTTATACCAAGGATGGTGATCCTCCTCCTCCACAATCCAACCGACCACCATATCCTCCAAAAGAACACTGACCACCATCTCCTCCATGAGTATATCCACCACCATATCTAACTTTGCCACCAAAATGACCACCATATCCTTCTTCAATATCTAGCCAACCACCATATCCTCCTCCAACAATCAACTGACCACCATATCCTCCTCTAGTATCCAACCAACCATCATCTCCTCTAGTAGTCGACTGACTAGTTACTACACCCATTGGACTCTTTATTGATGCTATAAATGTTATGGTCACATCAGGTGATATATTTTTTAGTGGAGAGATATATTAGATACTACTTTCTACATTATTATCTGGTGGAGGTATTGATGCCTTTGGATTTTTTGTTATAGGTAATGATGTCTTTATCTATGCCTCTAGTGGTAGAGGTACTAATGCCTCTAGCTCTAGTGACGAACCTAACTTGTAGAAGTTGTTCACACACACACACACACACACATTTGGTTGCGATAACAAAAATTTTGAATTAGGTTTCCAAATATTGTCTTCATATTAGTATAATCCATTTCAATATTTGGATATGGATAACAATATCATGTAGCTATTGGGCTTGAGAAGGAATCCTAAGTACTTGATACTCTTATCCATATCCAAAAGTTGAAATGGAAACAACCTTTCAAACTCAGTGTTGAGCTCATCAGACATACCTGAGGTATATATTGCTAACTTGACTTCATTAAATTTCATTCCATTTTCCTTGCTATACAAATGAAGAAAATATTGGAGAACCAAACCTTCTTGCAAGGCCCTGAAGTAAAAAATAAGGACATCGTTTCATCTACAAAAAGAAAGTGTGATAAAACTTCCCAACCAATCTTAACTCCTTGAAGGAGTCTCACTCTTCTTCCATCCAAGATTAGTCTGCTTAAGCATTCAACCACCAAGGGGAAGATGTATGGGGAAAGGGGACACCCCTTCCCGAGACCCCAATAGGATTTGAATAAAGGTGAAGTAGCTCCATTAACCAAAAGATAATTTTTTTTTGTAGAGATGTAACACATGATCCACCTGACCAAAGGATTGGATAAACCAATACAAATTAGTAATATTTTGAGATAGATCCACGAGAATTTATCATACACCTTCGACAAATCAAGCTTGAATACCATGTTAGCGAGTTCTTTGTTTGGTGTGTTGCCAGTATTGTCATTTATGTCAACTGAGAATAGTGAGAAGGAAAGAAGGAATTGCGAGACAAAGATTTGAAATAAACTACATCTCCAAAGTACCGAAACGCGAAGTCCCAATGAGATCTGGACCATTGGATCGAGGAATGTCATGGGCCATTGATCGGACAAGAGTCGAAACAAAAAGTCGTGAAGTCTTGATTCGAGAAGGAGAGATCTGGACCATTGTATCGAGGAAGGTCGTGGACTGTTGATCTGACACGATGAAGTTCCGAGTTCGGGAGTTCAGACATCAGATAAAGGAGGATAGATAACTTGTGAGTTCATGAAACATGAAGTCCTGAAGTGTGTGGCCGCAAGTCACAGCCAAGGTCACATCAGTGAAGAATAAGGGAAGGAGTTAGCATTGCTAGGCTCTACTTCGAAGATCGGGAGTTGGGAGAGTCGGGATAACTCACAGCAGAATATCCGAAGCGCGAAGTTTTGAAGTGCCTCTTTGATTGGCAAGTGGTCACAACCAGTGGTCATGTGGAGAGGAATGTTGCACCCTGTGCTTGTTCGCGTGGGTAAAGTTCACGAGGACCTGTGAATCAAAATGCCTCTGCATGTATAATCCAACGACACGGATTAAATAGACAATCTGATCGAAGGGTTGTTGTTTCACTTTGAGATTTCTTGATTAGTTATAATTTAGTTATATGAACTGAATAATTGTTCTTGGGCATTATAGATTCATAGTGTAACGGATTATGAGAAAAAGTATAAAAGAAAAATGTCGTGACAGAGTGTGGTTGGCCGTTTCTCTGTAAAATGAGTTGAACTGTATGTAATGAATATTACAGTATGAACAAAGAGAGAAGAAATTCAGAGATGAAGAACATAAGTGGGACAGAGCAGAAATGGTGAAAAGAGAAGAATGTACAAGAACCTAAGAGCATGAGAAGAATAGAGAAAGAGCAGATGGAAAGAGACAGCGAGTGAAGCCAAGCATGAATAGACAGAAGTAGAGCAGAATTGCAGAAAAGAGAAGAAATGGTAAGCATTGACATATCTGTATTGTTTTAAGTTAGTATTCAAGCAAAGATCTATAATTAGGGTGGTAGGGTGGTGCTAGGGAGGACTGTGGTCCTCTGTTATTCAAGTTGGTGCTTGAATACTGGGAGTTGTAGCTTCCATCTAGTTATGGCTAGAAAACAGGGTGGCAGGGTGGTGCTAGGGAAAACGAAGAGTTTCTCTGTGTGCAAGTTGATGCTTGTATAAGTGGAAGTAGGTGCTTCCATCCAGTTGGTGCTGGAGGTCATAAGGAGAAAATATGCTTCTTTCTAGTGGGTGCTAGAGAATCTTGAGGGTTGGTGATATCAACAAGTTGCAGCTTGTTAAAGAAGAGGTTGTAGCCTCATTTTGAGTTGGTGCTCAAAGATGGATGATGTACAAAACATAAAATACTTCCTATCATTCTAAAAAGAAGAGGTTTTCTCCCTTTATGGGTTTCCTCATGAATATATGTCTCTGTGTATATCATATGTGTGATTGATGTTTATTATTTCGGTTATTCATGTCTTGCATAATATTGATGATCACTTGGAGAAGATTAAAAAATAATTAATAAGCATAAGATTGTTTAAGCACAGTAACAACTGATTCACCCCCCCCCCACTCTCAGTTGTCTTAGTAATTTTAAAAATTGGTATCAGAGAAGGTTCCTTTTATTTAAAGGTATATATGTAAGCTTAAACATGACAAGTCATGAAAGGACTTCAACCAATAATCCTCCTCTATTTGATGGAACAAATTTTGCTTTTTGGAAAGTCAGAATGAGAACACACATTATGGCCTTAGGTGCTAATGTTTGGGATGTAGTAGAGATTGGATATACAAAATGTATTGTGATAGCTTTCAAAGATGATAAGATAGAATTTAGCTTCAATGCAAAAGGCAATGAATGTTATCTTGAGTGGGATTCTTGAAGATGAGTTTGTAAAGGTGATGCATCTTGAATCTGCCAAAGAGATGTGGGATAAACATATTAGCAGTTATGAAGGAAATGAGAAAGTAAAAGGTGCCAAACTTCAGACATATAGATTGAAATTTGAACAACTAAAGATGAATGAGGATGAAACAATTAGTAAATATTTTTAAAGAATTGAGGAGCTTGTGAATGCCATGAAGGGTCTTGGTGAGAATATTGAAGACGCACTTTTAGTTCAGAAGATTTTAAGATCTCTGCCTGATAGATTTAATCCAAAAGTTTATGCAATAGAAGAACTGAATGATCTTAAAATTTTGCCTATTGATCAACTCCTAGGAACTCTAACTACTTATGAAATTAGGATTAGTAAATATAAATCCACCACTAGATAAGCACCTTTTAAAGAAGACAAGAATACTGATTCGGAATTAGATGAGATTGAGGCTAAATTTGTGAGAAGGTTAAAGAAAGGATCAGGAAAATACCAAAGAAAGATGCCATTTAAATGTTTCAATTGTGGTAAGATAGGTCATTTTTCATCTAAGTGTACTCACAAAGAAAAAGACCAGAACTCTGATGATGACAAGAAATACAAATTTAAGAAATATAGTAAAAATAAAAATTTGTGTGCAAATAATGATGACTCCTCAGAAGACATAGATAGCAATTCATCTTGTGAAGATAAAGTGAATGATTTTATGCTTATGGCCATAGGAGACCTTGATGATGAATACACAGGAAGTGACATGAATGAATAAGAATTTGTGGTTGATATGGAAGGTGAACTCATCAGTTCTTTAGAAGAGATTGACAAGCTCAGACTTAGGAAGAGAAAACAAAAACAATTGTTGATGCAGTTTGAAAAGAATGGTAAAGAACCAAGTGAAGATTTTGTTTTGTTAAAAGTAGAATTAGAAGAAGCAAATAAAATAGAAGATATTCTAAAACAACAATTAGCAGAGAAGAAGGTGGGATGTGAAGCTCTGGAAGAAGAATTAGTGAAATCTAGAAAAGAGTTGGAGAGGTTTCAAGCCTTGTATCACCAAAATCTGCCAAGTATCAAAGCCTTGGAAGAACTAAATAGCATCCTGAGTAAGCAAAGATCTCCATTGATAAAAATTGGTCTAGGTTGTGAAAGTGGTTCTAGTAGCAATCAACCAGAAAACAAAGAATCAACTAAGATGATCAAATTTCAAGTCAACAGACAGTCAAATTATGATCATACTCTGCAAACAAAAGTTAATAAAGATTAGTTGAATTATGAACAAGAACAAAGCCAACACAAGATAAAGCAACCAATTTCAAGAGGAAAGTCAATATTCAAGTATCAAAATTTGTTCTATGGTTACTATTATTATTGTTCTAATTTTGGTCATAAAGCTGCAAATTGTGGAATTAAGTTTAGAAGTATACAACTAAGGAGGTCACAGAATGAACAACAGTTGCAACATAGAACTAAATAGTTAGTGCGTAGACAACATCATAACACTTATTTTGATCCATTGTATAATGAGCCTGAATGTTACATTTGTCATAATTTTGGTCACAAAGCCTTAGATTGTCATTTGAAGAATTACAAAGTTGATCCAAGAATAAATTCCTCAGCTGAAATGTCAAAATATGGAAAAAGAAAGAAAGTAATAAGTGTGGGTTAGTACTTTCTACTCAAATACAAAAGGATCCTTGGTATATTGACAGTGGATGTTCCAAACATATGATTGGAGACAAAAGTAAGTTTATGTCTCTAAGTGAAAGAAAATTAGGGAATGCAACTTTTGGAAATGATGCACCAAGAAAATTCAAAGATAAAGGAATGGTAAGTATAAGTATTGGCAAAGGGAAAGATCAAGATGTGTTGTTTGTGGATGGTCTAAAACATAATCTGCTTAGTGTCAGTCAGTTTTGTGACAAAGGATGTAAAGTTGTTTTCACTTCTAAAGATTGTAGAATATAATCTGTGAATTCAGGACAGTTGATTGCAAAAGGAATAAGAACATAAAACAATATCTATGTTTTGAAAGAAGAAAAAGAAGAATGTCACTTAAGAAAGTATGATGAAAGTTGGCTATGGCATATAAGACTTGGACACCTAAATTTTGATCATTTAATCAAACTTAGAAATAGTGGGGCAGTAAAATATCTACCAAAGATATCAAAGCCATATGATTCTATATGTAAACCTTTCCAAATAGGAAATATTACTCAGACACAGTTTAAATCTAAGAACTTTGCATCACAGAGAAACCTCTTCAGTTAGTAAATATGGATTTATGTGGACCATCAAGGAAGGAAGGTACAGGAAAAGAAAATTATTTCATGTTGATTATTGATGATTGTTCTAGACTCACGTTGGTTGCCTTTCTGAAAGAAAAATATGAAGCATTTGAAAAATTCAAAGTGTTTAAGGCTCTGACTGAGAATCAAATAGGAAAAATATTGAAGGAAATAAGGTCTGATAGAGGAGGAGAGTTTAGTTTAGGGGACTTAAAAGAGATTTGTGATAAACATGGGATCAAAAGAGAGTATACTATTCCAAGGACTCCACAACAAAATGGAGTAATTGAGAGGCATAATAGATCACTTCAACAGGTGGCAAGATCAATGATGAATGAAAGGAATATTTCTCAGACATATTGGGTAGAAGTAATTCATATAGTTGTACATATTCTTAACAAATATCATCTCAGGCCACAAAGTGACAAGACTTCTTATGAACTATGGTTTGGAAGACCTGCTTCAATCAAGCATTTTAAAGTCTTTGGGAGTAAGTGTTATATCAAGAATAATGATGAAACTATTAGAAAATATGATGACAGGGATGATGAAGGTGTCTTTTTAGGGTATTCTACAAACAGTAAATGATACATATGCTATAATTAGAGGCTGCATAAATTGGTTGATTGTATTGACATAAAAGTCGATGAAGAAATCTTGGTACGAGACGTAAGCAGTGTTGAATCAACAACAGAGGATAAAGTTGAAGTTGAATATGAACAGTTCCAAGATTCAGAAAGAGAAGACTCTGAGTCAAATGAAGATACAAATACTCAGACAAACTCAAATCAACAGACAGAAACAAAACCATCTCTCAGAATTGTTAAAAAGAATCATCCTAAAAAACAAATAATTGGTGATATGGATAAAGGAGTTCAGACAAGAAGGCAATTGATTAAAGACTCAGAACAATCTCATATTGCTTTCCTATCTATGATTGAACCCAACACGCATGACGATTGGATTAGAGCTATGAATGAACAGCTTGATCAGATTGAGAAGAACAATACTTGGGAGTTTGTTCCTAGACCTGCAAATAAGAATGTAATAGGCTCCAAATGGGTGTTTAAGAATAAAATGAATGAACAAGGACAAATTGTTAGGAATAAAGCCAGATTGGTCTGTAAGGGGTATGCACAAGTTGAATGACAGGATTTTGATGAAACCTTTGCACCAGTGGCAATATTGGAAGCCATCAGAATGTTTCTTGCATATGCATGTCATAAGAACTGTAAAGTATATCAGATGGATGTTAAGTCAACATTTCTTAATGGAGACCTAGAAGAAGAAGTATATATGGAACAACCTGAAGGATAATCCTGACTATGTCTGCAAGTTAAAAAAGGCATTATATGGACTGAAACAGGCACCACGGGCCTGGTATTATAGACTGGACAAATTTTTATAGGACAAAGGGTTCAAGAAAGGTATTGTTGATAGTAATCTATACATTAATTCCGAAGGTGATGATTTATTAGTTGTTTTGGTTTATGTAGATGACATTATTTTTGGATGTACTAATGACCCTTATGTTCAATGGTTTTCTAATTCTATGAAAACTGAGTTTGATATGTCCATGATAGGAGAACTGTCATATTTTCTTGGTTTTCAAATCAATCAGAGTTCTGCAGGGTTATTTATCTCTCAAGAAAAGTATTTGAAAGAGATGTTGAATAAGTTCAAGATGGAAGACTCCTCTCCTGTTAGTACACCTATGGTGATTGGTTGCAAGCTCAGTAAATATGATATTTCACTTGATGTTGATCAAAGAACATATCGATCAATGATAGGCAATATTTTGTACATCACATCATCCCGTCCTGATATAATGCAAGTTGTTGGAATGGTAGGTCGTTATCAGTCTTCTCCTAAACAAATTCATTTAGCAGATGTCAAGAGGATATTCAAATATTTGAAGGGTACAATGACTTATGGTCTTTGGTATCCTAGAAATCAGAATTTTCAATTAACTGCATATTCAGATGTTGATTGGGAAAATTGTTTGGATGAGAGAAAGAGAACCAGTGGAGGTGCATTATTCTTGGGTGATTCATTAGTAGCATGGATTAGTAAGAAGAAAGGATCTATTTCATTATCAACTACAGAGGTAGAGTACATTGTTGTTGCTACTTTCTGCACTCAGATTCTATGGATGATACAAAATCTTGCAGATTTGAAGGTAACTTATACTAATTCAATTCCACTTCATTGTGATAACACCAGTGCCATTAGTGTCTCCAAGAATCCTATTATTCATTCAAATACTAAGCATATACCAATAAAATATCATTTTCTCAAAGAGAAGGTTACAAACAAAGTTGTTCAGCTGAATTATATTCCTTCCACAGAGAAGATGGCTGATATCTTTACTAAACCATTAGCAAAGACACCATTTGAATACCTTCATTAGAAGTTGGGGGTCATATATTCTTTCATCTAATTTGTTCACCTTGTTAGGGGAAGTACTTATTGATTATCTATTGCATTTTTGGTGAATATTGTTCTAGCTTTTCCATTCATATTTGAAGGGGGAGTGTGTTTCCTTTGTCATCGATGTCAAAGGGGGAGAAAGATATTGTTGTGAAAATGTCGAATTGCCTGAATGCAGAAAGTTTCCATCAATTTCAAAGGGGGATAATGTTAGAGAGTTCTTTGCTTGGTGTGTTGTCAGTATTGTCATTGATGTCAACTAAGAATAGTGAGAAGGAAAGGACTCGTGAGATAAAGGTTTGAACGAAACTACATCTCCAAAGTACCGAAACAAGAAGTCTCGATGAGATCTAGACCATTGGATCGAGGAATTTCATGGGTCGTCGATCGAACAAGACCCGAAACGTGAAGTCGCGAAGGAGATATATGGACCATTGGATCGAGGAAGGTCGTGGACCGTTGATCTAGCCCAACAAAGTTGGAAGTTTGGGAGTTCAGACATCGGAGAAAGGAGGAGAGATAACTTGTGAGTTTGTGAAACATGCAGTCCCAAAGTGCATGGCCCCAAGTCACAACCAAGGTCACATCAACGGAGAATAAGGGAAGGAGATAGCATTGCTAGGCTCTACTTCAGAGATCAGGAGTTGGGAGAGTTGGGATAACTCACAGCAGAATATCTGAAGCACGAAGTTTCGAAGCGCCTCTTTGATTGGCGAGTGGTCACAACCAGTGGTCATGTGGAGAGGAACGTTGTGCTTGGTGCTTGTTCACGCAAGTAAATTTTGCAAGGACCTGTGGATCAAAAAGGCTATGCATGTATAATCCAACGACGCAAATTAAATAGACAATCTGATCGAAGGGTTGTTGTTTCACTTCATGATTTCTTAATCAGTTATGATTCATTTATATGAACTGAATCATTGTTATTGGGTGTTAGAGATTCATAGTGTAATGGATTATGAGAAAAAGTATAAAAGAAAAATGTCGTGACAGAGTGTGGTTGGTCGTTTCTTTGTAAAATGAGTTGAACTGTATGTAATGAATATTACAGTATGAATAGAGAGAGAAGAAATTTAGAGATGAAGAACAAAAGTGGGATGGAGAAGAAATGGTGAAAAGAGAAGAATGTACAAAAAACTAATATCATGAGAAGAATAGAGAAAGAGAAGATGGAAAGAGACAACAAGTGAAGCCAAGCATGAACAGACAGAAGCAGAGCAGAATTGCAGAAAAGAGAAGAAATGGTAAACATTGACATATATGTATTGTTGCAAGGTATTATTCAAGCAAATATCTATAATCAGGGTGGTAGGGTGGTTCTAGGGAGGACTGTGGTCCTCTATTATTCAAGTTGGTGCTTGAATACTGGGAGTTGTAGCTTCCATCTAGTTGTGTCTAGAAAACAGGGTGGCAGGGTGGTGCTAGGGAAAATGAAGAGTTTGTTTGTGTGCAAGTTGGTGCTTGTATAAGTGGAAGTAGGTTCTTCCATCCAATTGGTGTTGGAGATCATAAGGAGAAAATATGCTTCTTTCTAGTGGGTGCTAGAGAATCTTGAGGGTTGGTGCTCTCAACAAGTTGCAGCTTGTTAAAGAAGAGGTTGTAGCCTCATTTTGAGTTGGTGCTCAATGATAGATGATGTACAGAACATAAAAGACTACCTATCATTCTAAGAAGAAGAGGTTTTCTCCCTTTATGGGTTTCCTCGTGAATATTTGTCTCTGTGTATATCATATGTGTGATTGATGTTTATTATTTTTGTTGTTCATGTCTTGCATAATCTTGATGATCACTTGGAGAAGATTAAAAATATTTTAATAGGCATAAGATTGTTTAAGCACAGTAACAACCGATTCACCCCCCCCCTCCCCCCCAGTTGTCTTAGTAATTTTAACATACTAATGTTGGAGCTTGTGAAAAACTAATAGTGTGAATCCCCTCTTGAGCTATACTAACACCCTCATGAATTTAGAGAGATAGATACATACCACTCAATAACTTTTTTACCAAAGTTTTCATGCTCCAAAATTTGCAAATATATAGTATGATCAATTGTGCTACTAAATAAAGAAACTTATAAAACATAATTATTTAAAAATAAAAATCACTATCAAGGTAATTCCTCCATGGAAACCACCTAGATATTATTTTCAACTTCCTCTTGATTCTTCATTATTAATGTGGTGCATAGGTACCTTAGGTAACATATCCTCAGTAGGTAGACCGACATGGTTAGAAAGTCCTAGAGCGTAAAGAGGATCACATTTTCTTCAATGGATTTATACGTAAGGAGGAAAATTAATTTTATTCAATCCCCTAGTCCCTTTTATCCATAATATGATTCCCTAATTCCACACAAAATAGATCCTTGGCTCTATTAATTGCCTTGCCCATGGTTTCCATCTCCAATTTCCATTTCTCCTTTGATGGATGAGGGAAATCTTGCTTGAATCCTTGAAATATCCATTGAGAAAAATGGATATGGCTCCTAACATCATTAACATTAATATAATAACATGATGGTATCCTCTCAACCACTTGTGACTCAAGAAGGTTTTCCTAAGACAAGGACATGGTTCTAGATAGAGTGAAATCCAACGAGATAACAAGAAAAAATGAGAATGCCTAGACAAAACTTCCTTTTAATGAACCATTGACTTGCAAATATCAACAATATGTATGTATGTATGTATGAATTTATGCACATCCAAAAAAAATCTTGGAAGGAAACACTAGGTAGGTTTGAACTAGGCACTTGCATGGACAAAACCAGCCAAATGCCCAACAACATTGGTGCCAACTAGTTGAACTAACCCCTTGGGATATATAGGTGCTTTTATGTGTATGCGTGTGTCCGCACATGTTTTTGTAATAATCATCATTGTATGGCATGTTGGACCTCATAAATAACACATTTTACTATGACATATAGTAATTTTTCATTCACTTTACTCCATCACCATTCCCTTTATCACTCATATTTCCTCATTTGAAAATTTCTACCTTATATGAGCTTCACATGGAATACTTACACTAAATTGGTTGATTTCCCATGATTTTATGATTACTTAGGGTAGATATTGTTATTCCCTAACTTACTTATGAAATTTAACAAGTGTTTTAAATTCTGCAGCTATAGGCAATTCTGCAGTTGATTGGTAGTTATGGTAGTCAAACTTTCCACACCATTTATAACCATATGAAGAGGAATCTCAAAAATTTCAAATATGGGTTTTGTGCAGAATTGGGTCATTTAGGTGACACGTGAGGAAAATCTAAAAAATGTACAAAACGAGGGGTGTATGGTTGAGATTTCTAAAACTAGTCATTCTAGCCTACAATTATGTAGCTAAGTGGTTTGACCAAGTTGTGGCTCAAACCCACGAATTTGGACACATGGATCTCATGAAATATGTTGTATTATCCTATTCAAATTATCTTATATCAAATATTAGATTTAGTGGAGGAGATACACATATTTAGAATCTAGGATTTGTTGGTTATGAGATCCACATGTTTAGGATCTAGGATTTGTTGGTTATGAGATCCACTTGTTTAGGATATGATCTCTTGTTGTAAATCCTCTTCCTATATGTATAAATATGAGAGGATATCATTCATCTTGGTACGCTAGATATTTCATAGTTCAATAGTTAAAGAATTAGAGAGTTGAATAAGAGGAAGAGAAGGATCATTGTAATCATTTCGATGTTGTAATAAAGAGCTTATTGTTGCAACAGATCAAGAGTTCTCTATTGTAGTCCTTCTTGGCAGTATATGCCAAGAGAGGAAGGCCCCCCTCTCTTTGGTATACACTGACCAATTAGTTTTCTTTCTGTTGTGTGATGTTATTGCAGTAGTTTCTCATTCCATTTCCTATTCATTTCTTTATGCTCTTTCATTTTTGCAAGTGTGGGTTTCCCTACAGAGTTAGTCATTGAAGGCCAAGTTTTATAAGTGATCAACAAACCAATTGATTCTCTTGATATCAATCAAAGGAATGTGTTTAATGATTGAAACATAAGTCCATTGACTTTAGTTGAACTCTGTAGCATTTCATTTATGTAGTGTTTGTTTTCCGTTTGATCAAGCTATAGGAATTAGTCAAGCCATAAAGTAGCTAACTTATCATTGTAACAGAGAAATTGTATCCTTGACTCTTATTCTTGGAAGTGTCTCGTAAAGAAAAGCATTTTGATTCATTTTTCTTAGCTTAGATTTAGTTTCCTACTCTTGCATATATTTTGTCGGCATCTTACAAGTCTACGGACACCGGATTGACGAATTTAATGTAACAGACTTTTGGTAATAGAATTGACTGAAATTTTTGGCGTCATTATCGGGGAGATGATAAGGGAATATACATTGGTAATTTGATTTTTATTCCTTTCATTTTGATGCATAGAAAAGAAGGCTACTTATGTCAATAGTCAACTTGGTGATAGCAGGGTCTTAGTAGCATGAGTTGTTTGAATACATGCTTTGCTTTGAAATTTTCTTTAGATAGAAGTTGTAGTTTTTTATTCAAAACACCCCCCTCTACACTAATCCATGTGAAAGACATGGATTATTAGCTAGCAATGAGATTTCAAGGATTCTCAAGAGTTTTTGAGTAAATAAAGATGATACTCCAAGAAATATCTCAAATCCTAGCAGTAGCAGGGAACATATATGCATCTCATAAAGGAATAGAAGAGAAAAATCTCCATGAACATCCAACATATCTGGTAGTTTTTTTTATGATTCTCCTTGTAGATATGGAGAAGAGACCAAAGATGTATGGACAATATAAAACAAGGAGAATATTTTTGAACCTGAGATTGAAGAGTTTCTTGCAAATTTGTAACCAGATTCTTTGTGAAAGAACCAAATGTTTGAAGATATAGAGGGTATGATAAAGGAGGACATGCAATCCAACAATATTGATGAATAATATAACCAAAGGAGTACTATCTACATTGAATAATGGTACCAGAAAATCATCAGACTAGAGCATCACTTCCCCCTTCAACACTTCTTAGCATCAAAACAATCATATTAGTTGGCTTCTCATATCCAGAAAAACATCAAGGTACATCTTCCATACTTGGATATGAGTTTATTCTTTATCTTGTTACGCACATGGTTTCACTAGAAGCATTCCTACCTTGGAAAAAGGCTTTCCTTTTTCTCAAATAGGGTAGGGTAGTGAGTAAAATTTCAAATAAAATGATTGGCTCCAAGTATAGCTCAGTAGGCTAGTTTAAGGATCCATTTTCAAACCTCTAGTTCTGCAGCCTAGAACCCCTTCATTAAGCCTCATTCATTCTTCCAAGCAACACTATAGCAAATCCAATCAGTTC
The DNA here is from genome assembly GCA_032191745.1 of Picea mariana. NCBI lineage: Eukaryota > Viridiplantae > Streptophyta > Pinopsida > Pinales > Pinaceae > Picea > Picea mariana. Next base: position 311,399 of record JASDQU010102055.1, read on the forward strand.
TTTGTAGCATGTAGCAGTCTTCTCCTTTGAAGTCAGACCTCTTAAGGACAATGTTATTTGAAGGTCTTACACCTTTGCTAAATTTCAAGGACATGACAAGATCATCCTTTCCATCAACGTATGAATAATGGAAATGAGAAGTTTCATTCAAAGAATGGACCCCCAAGAGCCATTAACAATGATGCTTTTATGCCACCACATAGCCAATCTCCAAGGCATAATTAAATGGATTGAATTTTGATGTGAATCCTACATAAATAAAAACAAAGACACCCAATATGAGTACAACTCCAAAGCAGATTTGAATATTTGAATACTTGAAGACAACTTACCAAATTTCTAATAAATAATTTGAAGAAAATCTCCATAGAAGCAACTCTACACAAAGACAAATCATGCAAAATAAGATCATCTTGGAAGTGGAAGACATGTACTAGTACATTCGTCCACACGTAATAAAAGGGAAAATCAAAGTCTGTAAGAAAATTTCTTTTTAATGATTTTGATTTTTGCAAATAATTCTTGGATTAAAGGATTAGTGAGTCTTCAAAGATATTTGTAAAGGTTGATCTCTAAAAATGGACTCTAAAGAAGAAGAGAAAGAGTTGAAAGTATCACATTTTTGGACTAGAATCATTCAAAGTATCTTTGTCAAAAGGTTGAAAAAATTTGTTTTTCATTTCCCAAAAATTCCCTATGTTTCAACCACTGGATCAGGTCCAAATGGAAAACAAACCAGTGGATGCTTGTACAACTATAGTAGTGTGTGTGTGTGTGCGCACACACACCATGGCGTATTATTTTCACTTGTAAAGTTTGTGCAACATTTAGGTCATATAGACCTTTCACATCCTAAAAGGCACATAATTATTAATCCATCTCCATATGAAAAATCAATATGCATAGGCCCTAGAATGAAAAGGATAGTAGAGGAGCATGTGTTAAACAAAGTTCATCAAATCCATGACCAGAACAGAGACACCATTTTTCGGGCTCAATTGAGAGAAGATGAAGGAAAACATAAAAATTGGGAACATGGATTTTGTGGAGAACAATCCCATTTGGTTTTCACACGAAGGATTTCCTAAAGTTGTGAAGGATTTGAAAGATCTGATAGATTGTTTGACATGTTTGTAAAATGCATGCCAAATTAGAGAAGATGATTTTCGGGGGTAATTTCGAGCAAACTAAGATGCATTTTGAAAATATGCCACATGGGTTTTGTGGGGAATGAGCCCATTTGGGTTCCTCTCAAGTGGTTTTCCAACATTTTAAGGGATATGGGAGATACACAGGATTTTCCAAACTATTATTTCCTAGAAAACTAATTGTGGATCTGTGTTATGTTATGTTTGTTAGAATCGTGAGAAATGGATCTATAAGATCTTAATTCATGAAGAATGAAGCTTGAGATGAGTGATATCCTATTCATTGAGCTTCAAAATTTGTTAGTTGATGTATGATGTCTTGGTAAACGTTCAAATAAAAAACATCCAGCGAAGATGGGATCGAGTAACAGTTAGAGGATGATCGATCAAACATGAAATTTATGAACAAATTCCATCCTTCAAAACATCTGTGAGTTCCAATCAACTTTAGCATGCTAATTCAGAGGAACTTCGAGTTGACATTGTTGATGTTAAGAAAATGTACATAAAAGAATTATCTCAACATCTTCACCAACAACATAATCAAAATTTAACTTCAATTATTTACAGACAAGCAGAATCAAAATTTGCTTCAAAGAGCTACAAGGTAAATCAGAGGTAAATAGTTTTTTTTAGATTTTTTTTACATTTTGAATTATGAAAGAACTAGTATGTAAATAACCTCTGGTTTAATCCAAATCTCAACAATGGAAAAATCCATATCCAAAACAAAAATTTGTATACCCATAATACCTCATGATTACATAGATTTACCAAATATTCTAAAAGATTTGTCATTTATCATAATCATAATCTTGAGTCCATTTTTTGTTCATTTTCTTTGTATCATTCACCATCCTTTCCGAAATTCCAAGATTATGACAACAAAGTAACAAAGGCATTTGCTCAATCCTTTGATGGAGTCGAAGCACAGATAGGGGATATGCAACTAGCATTGACAGAATATTTCATAACAGAGGCTACAGGATTGACTAGAGATGGAGAAAACTAATTTAAAATCTAGAGGCTTGGAGGAGACGCATGGAAATATTTTCTTGAAAACCCTAACACGGATGAGCACAAGGGTATATCAGTGATCGAATGCTGAACCCTAAGAAAAACTCTTTTTGTCTTCATTTTTGCTACTCATTTGCCTATAATATCCATAAAAACCTGCCATATTCACTATTTTATATTACAAGAGCCATCATTTTGATATATCATTTTGATCTCAGCCATGAAGGACAAAAACCAGGTAAAAGTCTATTCTTTCTATGTTTTTACGAGTTATTTTTGTAAAAACCTTCTAAAAATAACGTAGCTATAGAAATGAAATCATTTTGTAGCTCGACTCTAATTTCATAGCCAAGTCACAAGTTTGAATAAGTGTGGGCTCTAATTAGCAAAGACAAGAATTGGAGAAACTATCAAAAGACATCCTTTAGCTTTTCCACCTTTCAGGATCGATCAAGCATTTTCCCGTTCAACAAAATAGAGAATTCAAAGGCATAGTCAAAGCAGTGGAAAAGTGTGGCAGAGAATGCATATCAACAAAAAATCAAAGTGGCACAAGTTATGGATCGATTTTACAAGGACCAAGCAAATCAAATATTGATATTTTGTGTGAGAAATTCATGCATGCAACCATGAATTTCTCATACATGGATCACAACATTACTCCACGATTTCTCAAAATCCAAATTCTTTGAAAAGAGGTATGTATCTTTCTTCATAGAGGTCAGTGGGCATATGAAACACTTTCATGTACTATTTGGTTGAGAAGGACAATTTTGCAAAACCATCTCCATAAATGTTCATGAAAGATACTCCACCTACTTCACATGCATGAGGACATGCAAGATCTTGAGTGTGGGGGAGCAGAACATAAGCATTTTCTTTGACTCAAAAATCATTTTTTTTTAAATTCAAGTGATTTTGCAGCTACAGAAAGGTCGTTGCAACCATATTTATTTTCTCAGAGGCACTTTTTGCACAGATATTGCAAGTAGATGGGGCTGAAATAAAATATTCTGAAATATGGGTTTTGAAGAGAATATGATAAATTGAGAATATCTCTAACAGAATTTCCAGCAAGTGCATAATGATGAATTTATGGGTATGTTTTTGAATCGTTTTTTTTTTTTTTACATAATTTGCATATTTTTGTAGCAATTTGTTTCAGAGGGCACTTTTTGCATGTCATTTATAAATAATTGAAGTTGAATGAAGACATTACGAGACATGGGTTTTTTCTGCATACAAGTGAACAAAATTTGCCGAAAATGTATGAAAAAGGATGCACCGACAAGTTTTCATACCGATTTTATAAAATTGTCAAATTTTTTGTAAAAAACTACAACTAGCTTTCTGTAGTTGATTTGTAGTTTTGGATGGTTGCATGCATCCCAAGACTAAATTGTGACTTGGAGATGATTTCAAATCACTATAAGATGTTTATCCACCTATCAGCCATGATTTTTGACATTTTTTGGTTTTTCATCTTTTTGTAGCTATTTTTTAGCTTTGAATGGTTGCACACATTCCAAGACTAGATCTCAGCTTGGAGATGATTTTATATCAGCATGAAATGCTTATCCACCTATTGACATCGATTTTCAACATTTTTCATTTTTTCAAATTTTCAAACATTCATGTAGCAATAAGTTCAGTAACCAGTCAACACATTTGGATAGACTCTTAAAGTTTGTAGTAGGAGAATCAATATTTCCTTAGTTGTATCAATGCTCTTTAGTTAATATTCAAATTTCTCATCAAAGATTCCTTAACAACATCAACAATCAACATTCTTCATCAAGCATGAGAATCCTTCATCTTCAGAGTTACAACCAAAGTATTTTCCTCTCATATCAGCACATCAGAGTCGTATCAACATACATTAGGTGAGCCAGAGTTCAACAATTGTCTCTCAGACCATCATCCACCAGGAGAAGGTAAAGTTGGGTAAGTAAATTGTATTTCTAGATAGTCATCTAACTAAGAATTCATGTACATAAAATTACTGAAGATTTTCATAGTTTCGATTCCTTCTCTTTATATTTCATATTTCATTATCAACCATCATCATCCATCTCCCTATGACATCGATGACTTTGAATCCAAGTGTAAAACAAATACTTTCCACTTAGGTCCAATATCATATATATACAGACACTACCTCCTATGTATCTTTGATTGCATGAGGACATTCAATGATTTAAGTGTGGTAGAGATGTTGGACGTCATAAATAACACATTTTATGATGACAATTAGTCATTTTTCATTCACTTTATCCCTTCATCACCATTCCCTTTATCATTCATATTTTCACATTTGACCATTTCTACCTTGTACGAGCTTTTCATGGAATACTTACACTAAAGTGGTTGATTTCCCATGTTTTGATGATTACTTAGGGTAGATATTGTTATTTCCTAACTTACTTATGAAATTCAACAATTGTTGACAATTATGCAATTGATTGGAAGTTCTGATAGTCAATATTTCCACATAATTTATGACCAAATGAAGAGGAATCTCAAAATTATAAAATATGGGTTTTGTGCCGAATGGGTCATTTAGGTGATTGACGAGGAAAATTTGCAAAATATACAAAACAACGGGTGTATGGTTGAGATTTCTAAAACTTGTCATTCTATCCTCCAATTTTGTAGCTAAGTGGTTTGACCAAACTGTGGCTCATACCCACGAATTTGGACACATGAAACACATGAAATATGTTGTATTATCCTATTCAAATTATCTTATATCAAATACAAGATTTAGTGGAGGAGATACAAATGTTTAAGATCTAGGATTTGTTGGTTGAGATCTACATGTTTAGGATCTAGGATTTGTTGGTTATGAGATCCACTTGTTTAGGATCTGATCTCTTGTCGTAAATCCTCTTCCTATATGTATAAATATGAGAGGATAACATTCAACTTGGTAAGCTAGATAGTTCATAGTTCAATAGTTAAATAATTAGAGAGTTGAAAAAGAGGAAGATACGGATCATTGTAATCATTTTGATATTGGAATAAAGAGCTTGTTGTTGCAACATATCAAGATTTCTCTATTGTAGTCGTTCTTGGTAGTATATGCCAAGAGAGTCAGGGCCCCCTCTATTTGGTATATGCTTCCCAATTAGTTTTCTTTCTGTTGTGTGATGTTATTGTAGTAGTTGTTTATTCCATTTCCTATTCATTTCTTTATGCTCTTTCATTTCTGCAAGTGTGGGTTTCCCTACAGAGTTAGGCATTGAAGGCTAAGTTTTATAAGTGATCACAAAACCAATTGATGCTCTTGATATCAATCAAAGGAATGTGTTTAATGATTGAAACATAATTCCATTGACCTCAATTGAACTCTGCAACATTTCATTTATGTAGTGTATGTTTTCAGTTTGATCAAGCTACAAGAATTAGTCAAGCCATGAAGTAGCTAACTTATATGTTAGGGACCTAACCCCTCACGTAGGTAGAATAATATATTTCCATGTAATAAAGGTAAATATTAATAAGGCCTAGCAATAAGGAAGAATAAGTCCAATGTAAGAAGACCTAATAGAAGCTTTCGCTTCTAGAAGGATCTTCCTCTAGATGGTTCTTTTGATAAACATATTTAGTTTAAATAGGAGTTGAGGGTATGAGAACTTTTGTCTGGGATATTATTGTAATAGAGATCTGCTCTGCTGGAGGTTGCCCCTTCGAAGAGGCAAGTGAACATTGTTCTCAGTAATCAAAGTGCTCTTTCTGGTATTATTGTGGTGTTGTTCTAGTTATATTGTTATTCATCTTCCATTTCTAGCTATTTATTTATATTCTGCATACTTTTTTATATATGGAATATTACAAGTGGTATTCGAGCACCTTCTTCAGCAGAAAATTGTGGGTTAATTTTTTCAAGGTAGAGACATATTTTGGCATCTTTAAGCTACAAAGATTTGTCGTTACGTGCATAAACCCACGGTCGGGGATTCATACACGCATGAAATACAAGTGGTACTTAAGCGCACATCTGTTGTCCACCTTTGTAACCCTTGTTGGTACCCCTTCGAGTGGTAGCGCATCAGAGAGCACATGTATATGGATCGACCTAGATCTCTTGAAACCCTCCATAGATAAATTTATCAACCACCTGATTGTTATAGTTCCACTGAGAACAACACTTAAGAAGATACTCTCTATTTCCTAGGTAATCAGGTAGTACAACTAAGGGCACGATCTAGCCTCCTTAGTTGGTTCCCTGAGATATTGGGTTGAGTACTACTATTGGACCCCGCACGTATATCAAAGAGATATAGAACAAGGGGAACCCTTCTTTGTAGAACCCTTGAACACCTAACCCTTGGGATGGAAACAAAAATAGAACAGACAAGATCTATTACCGTGCAACTATGTCTCCTGCATTCGAGTTGCAAAATTACTACACATTTCTTCCTGTTAAGCATTTGGGCATTTCATCACTGTAGTATTCTTTAGATCAGAGTATGACTCCGCATGATCCTTTTGGCACCATTATTTGAGAACTGTTCCATTGGATTTATCTCTTCTCCCTTATTGCAATCATACCTATCGTTTTTCAGCAAAAAAATTATTTATTGTGGACGTGACCCCCTTCCAACACCCTTATTTGGGATTTACCCCATTGGATTCAACTCATCACCCTTATCATTTTGATACACTTCATCCATAACCCATTTTCTATGTGTTCCCATCGGCCCCTTTTCACGTTCCCTCATCATCATGGCCCATACCCATAGCCAAGACTTGGAAGCTTGCTTCATTACCTTGCACTCTAATTTCACAGAAACCCAACAAGAAGTGAGATAACTTAGTGCCAATATTTCCACCATCAATAAAAATATGCATTCCTCCATCGCCGCCTCAATCAATGAACTCAAACAAGACCTCAAACAATAAATTACTACCCAGCTTGAATTTGTCACTACGATGATTTGTGCCAAGCTGCATATCCCTACAGATATTCCCTTATCTCACCCACCTTTGCATACCGAAGGTGAAACTTCCTCTCATTCCCAGAATTTTCAGCCCCATCACTTTCAGCGTGACCTATGCCTTCCGCATGTGAATGTGACCAAATTTGATGGATTGGATCCCACTAGCTGGGTAACTCAAATGGAATATTATTTCTCTTTGTATGGCATTATAGATGAGTTGGAAAAACTCCGGTATGGTGTTCTCCATCTAGATCAAGAACGGTGACAATGGAGAAAAAATGTCTGCCAAAGGTATGTGGCTTGGACACACTTTGTGGCAGATATTTATGAATGTTTTGACACTGATACCAACCATTTAGGCCGCTTGAAAAAGTTGAAACAATTTGGCATAGTGGAATACTTTATAGTTGCTTTTGAGCGACTAGCTTTTCGTATAGAGGGCATGTTTGATGCTTTTTTCCGAGAATGTTTTATCATTGGCCTCAAGGATGAGATTCATGCTCACGTCCTCATGGCTTGGCCTCAGAGTTGGGTGGATGCTACTAAAAGAGATAAGGAAGAACAACATGTTGTCTCTTCTCAAAACCGAAAACCCTCATTTATTCCTCACACTAAACCAATAACTCCCACTCCTCCTTATACTCCACTAAAGATCCATAAATTGACCAGGACTAAAATGGTTGAACACCAACTCAAAGGCCTTTTTTATAATTGTGATGAAAAATATTTTTCGAGACAAAAGTGTAAGGAAAAAAAGATTTTTATGGCCATATCGGAGAATGTTTCGGAAGAGGATGTTGAGGCTCCCCTTGTGTCAGTATCACTTGAACCCACTAACATAACCCCTCCCAAAGTAGAACCATTCATTTCCCTAAATTGTCTCACTGGATTCTTTGCTCCCCAAACCCTCAAGATAATTGGTTACATCAAGCATAGGAAGGTCATCATTCTTGTTTATAGTGGAAGCAACCATAATTTTGTTCATCGTTGCATTGCCCAAGAAACTAATTGTTATTTTCGTGCAGTAAATAATGTTCAAATCATGATTTCCAATGGCGGGTCCATAAAATGTGGAGGGCATTGTGAAAATGTGCATCTACAAATTGGTGAATACCACCTAAAATCTCATATGTTTTCTATTGACATGGGTGGTTGTGACATTGTGTTGGGTGCAGAATGGCTAGGGACTTTGGGTCCCATTCTCATGGATTCTAAGGAATTAACCATGTAATTCGACCAGGAGGGCCAACAATATAAGTTCCAAGGAATCACCATCAGTTCCCCAGAGATCATTAGTTCCCATCGCTTGGAAAATCTGCTCAAAAAAGTTCATTCTGGCATTATTGCCCAACTCCATACCATACAAGCAACTACGACACCTTCTATGCCACAGGACCTCCAATCCATCCTCTCTAAACATAAAGTGGTTTTTTCCACTCCCCAAGGAATTCCCCACTTCCCATGGTGTTCATGATCATTCCATTCCCATTGTCACAGGAAGCCTTCCTCCAAATATCCATCCCTATCATCACCCCTTTTCCTAAAAAAATGAAATTGAGAAAATAGTTCAAGACCTACTCAACGCAGGTGTTATCTACCCTAGTACGAGCCCCTACTCTTCACCTGTGGTCATGGTCCTTAATAAAGAAGGTTCTTGGTGTATGTGCCCTAACTTCCGTGCCCTCAACAAACTCACCATTAAAGACAAATTTCCCATTCCTTTCATTGATGACCTCTTGGATGAATTGAGTGGCGCCTAGTTCTTTACTAAACTTGATCTTCATTCTGGCTACCACCAGATCCATATGAAAGAGGAAGACATTCCTAAGACTACATTTAGAACTCATGAGGGCCACTATGAGCTTTTGGTCATGCCCTTTGGCTTGTGTAATGCTCCCTCCACTTTCCAAAGCCTCATGAATCATGTCTCCCATCCTTTTCTCTATCATTTTGTCTTAGTTTTCTTTTATGATATCCTCATCTATAGTAAAACTTGGACAACCCATACTCCTCATGTGGATCATGTTCTCCATATACTCTCTCAACACCAACTTTTCCTCGAACAATCTAAATGTGATTTTGGTGCCTCGGAAGTCGAGTACTTGGGTCATATTGTTGGCAAGGTCGGTGTTAGGGTGGATGTAACACACTCAACCCCTAAGTTATTTTTTAAGGGGTGGGGCATCATAATTTCTCTTTCCTTAACTCTCTCTAGTTTCCCCTTTCTTGATATTACAGATTCTTCCAAATTCGTGGGCTCTTTCCTGGCCCCTTTGAAGGATTTGAGAAATAGGCGCTAGCTCTCCATGCTAGCCCCTTCCTTCATATGACCTCAAGCTGTGACACAATGCCTACTCAAAGGGAACTTCAGAACTTTAGCTTCGGGCATTTTCACCTCACCACTCGGCAATTCATCCGAACTCTGAACTAGCGAAGTAAAGAAATGATGGGAGAGGAATCGACAGTCCCTTCTCTCTTTCCAAATCAACGGCCCACCAAAACTTCAGGCTCAGACGCTTCAACGAGTTCCAAAAAAATGGGTGCCATCTTCTCTTGCTAGGCCCTTCTCAAATGTGACCTCAGGCTATGACCCCGGGCTTAACTCATGAGTGCTCCATAACTTTAGCCTTTGGAGGTTTTGGTCACTCCAACTCAAAATTCTCCCAAAGCATGAACTCCGAACTCATAGATCAGACAGTTGAGGAGGATCCCGAAGGTTCCATAGATCTACGGTCCAGATCACTTCGCGACTTCTGCCTTCGAAGGTTTTGGCTGCTCCAACACACAATTCTCCTGAAGCGAAAACTCCGAACTCTAGATCAGACGGTCGAGGAGGATCCCAAAGGATCCATAGATCCATGGTCCAGATCACTTCGCGACTTCATTCTTTGGAGGTTTTGGCGTTACTAAGCCTCTATTCTCCCGAAGCGGTTAACACCAGACTAACTACCTCCTAGATTTGACGGTTGGGATGGCTTCAAGGAATCCTTAGATCTAAGGCCCATATTAACTTCGGGACTTTGGGACTTCAGGGATTTTACCTCCCTTATGACGAACTCGCTCAATTCGTCGAACTTGCGAAGTTCGAAGGACTCAAGGCGTTAACTCCCACGTTCTTTCCCGTATCCAATGGTCACAACAGACCTTGGCTCTTCCCAAACACATCTCGTCTGTTCGTCTTCCTTACAAAGGATATTCCCCTTTCGATACTTGAATCTCGTTATCCTTCCTGAGCTTCGTTAGCTCTGAAAGACTTAGGTGTTGGTGGGTGCTTCATTCTCTTCCTTCTGATCTTTAGATTTATAAAGATCTCCCATGCACCCCTGCACTTATTCACCAAACTATGGAACATAAGAGGTTCTCCGCCTCTTCTTGCCTCATAAAGACTTCATTCATATCTGCACTACCTCTCGTGATCTTAACAGACTCCATCCTCTTGGAGACTCAGGGCAACTGGGAGTGTCGACTTGCACCCGTGAAAACTGTGCCCAAGGTTGATGAACTCATAGTCCACTGATTTTAACTTAAGTGACCACAGGGCTCGGGCATTTACATGTACAAATCAGAAAATTTCTTACTTACTTAAATACACAATTTAAACAAGAATAAAGAGATACAGTGTAACCATTAAGAAAATAGGAACATCCTTGAGTCATTCACAGTATATCCAACTTTATTACATAGTTATAGCTCAATTTCACAGGGTATGAGAATACTTATCTATTACAGGTTGCAGCCGACTAACTGACTGTGGGTGTGTGGCTTTCCACCCAACCATAAGCTCAAAGTCATTCCTTCTTAGCACTCTGGACACTCCCGTTCCAAGCCATGATATCACTAGGGATTTTATTCCATCTCTCAAAGAGACTCTCTATCACAGCAACCCTGCGAGGTTTATCAGGTGCTTCCTCAACATCAAGCTCGTGTTATGGTTCTTCAGGTCGTGTTCTATGCACTCACTTTTGGTTCACACACCTCCTTTTGAGCTTATGCTCTCGTCTGGTGTCTCTCCTCTTTCTTTCCCCTTTCCTTACTGTCTGTGTGTGTGTATCTTACCTTCCTTCTTTAGTAAGGTTTCCAACCTATCCTGTTCCTTCTATCAGAAAAAAGCTAGGTTCAATAGGTCTCTGAGGTACTTCGGGTTGAGAACCCATGTTTCCATTCATGGGGGTGGTTGATTATTCAACCACCAATCATTTCTGTCATTAACAAATTCTTTCCTCTAGAGATATCATGGCTCGTACTTCAAGGCTTCACCCCCCCAATAGTCAGTTATGGGCAATTTAACAATAATACATTTACATCGTCCACATGCCTCAGCATGGTAATCCTATTTTATGATTAATTACAAATTGGGGGAAATAGGGGTGTTACAATTCCCTCCCCACATCGTCCTCGATGTTATTTCTCAGAAACATTTGTCATGCCTTTATCAGTCACTTCAGAAGTCTTGACCTTCTTTCTCAGTCAGGTCCTTTTTCAGACCCTTAATCTTCATCACCTGTTTTCAATAATTCTTGGACAACAAGCACATTAATCATAGTCTCATGCGAAAACATTGCCTAAAAATTTCTAGGAAAATTTCATAATCTTAGCACAATAATTTTCTACGTAGTTCGTGGGTTTGCATCCACATAGATGTCTTTCTATCCAGACTCATTGTTTTTCCCAGACATACCCATTGTGTGCATGATACCAATCAATAGTTTACAAGAACTATCAAAGTCTCATCTTCCTTGCAGTCACTCACCCTCCAAGCCTAGGCTCAGGCATCCCCTTCTTTGCTATACAGTTCCTCGGGTGATTAATCTTGCCTTGCCAAGGTTTTCTCGCATAGGAAGAATTCTAGAGACTTTATTGAGCCTTACAATCAAGGTATCCCTCATAATTTCTTTGTCGAGGCGTCCCTCCGGCTTGTGTTACCTCAACACAACATATTCTAGGCAATCATGGCTTACCACAGGGTTCTCATGGCTCAATAATAGCCATTTTTCATGTTTTTACAATTGGATAGCCTTCATCCATCCTTTCTAGACAGATCTTTTCTTCTCACCTATATCACAGGCATACAAAATTCATGAGACATCATCAAAATTCTAAGTTTCAGAATTTTATTGCAATCTATCACCCACAGACTTTCCAATTTCTTCGTTTATTTTAAGATCTGTTCTGCATGGAACCAGATTCACAAGCATGTGACTTTCCTCCCCATAGCATTTTAGCTCAGCAGGCAATCGGTCTTCCTTATGGGATTACAACATTTCCATATCCAAGACTCTTTCTTCCTACAAGTCAACTTTCCTTAGCCAAACAAATTGTTAGTTTCCATGCACACTATATTTTCATATGATTCATACTAACAATCCAATCACTTTTATCCATTCGATGATACAAAGAAAAAGGAAATTTCATTCCCTACACATGCATCAGTTCAGTATATCAACTTTTCAAAATGAAAATCAGACATCAATTGACTTTAATGAATGTGCCAACGTTCATGGCCACATTCATACCCAATGCATCCTTTCATCGATTTCAGGTTATCACTTTTTCCAGGTTAAGCACTCCTGCCAAGGTGTGTTTGAATCCAACCAACATGTTACCATATGGATTCCTTGTCCATATTTATTATTTTAGCAGAACCATATTTTCTTCTCTAAATTGATCACAACCCTAAACTCGTCATTCATGAAACTCTAGGTTTCACATGAATTCCTATAAGCATTCCTTTGACATCCATATAATGTACGTAAAATTTCCGGAAGGTCCCCCTTTCATGAAAACATGCATTTCCTCGAGCAATTCCATGCAATGTGCTAGCTATGATTACCTTTAGTCCCTTATACCCAGTCCTCGTGACCAAATTCTAACGTAGAGTTTAAACTCTATCTTCCTTGACTGGCCCAAAGGAACTCTGTTTTCTCTCCAGGCAACCAAGAGTTGTGACCTCAGCTCTATTATTTTCAGGCACTACCCTTTCATCTCTCGTGTCCAGGTGTTATGATCCTGGCTAAACCCCTGGTCTGCAATTCGATGGTGAAGTTCATCTTCCCCCAGATCCAATGGTTGCAAGGGATTGTGGAACCTCAACTAGCTCGCGGTTTAATTCTCCTTCCGATATTTGCAGTGGATATGAGCCATCGATCTTATCAAACGATTGGCATTTGATCAATTTACTCCAGTGGATCTTGAAATCGATCTGATGACTAAGATCAGTTTCCTTCCGATGAACAACTCGTGTTCACTTCCTCTATCAGAGTCTTGATTAACCTGATTTGATCAGGGTTTTCTTTCGCGGTCCTCACGATCTCGATCTATAGTTGATCGAAGAGATTTGTACGATCTCTTAGTAAAGGTTTTTTTTACCTTTTAAGTTAATATATATCATTTGGTTCAAATGCTCCTGCATCATACAATCGGTCTTCACTTCCAGAATTTCACACCTCCATCATTCAGGTTCTTCTTCCCGAATCATACCCTACTTGGGTATCCATGGCATAAAACCACCTTTCAAAAATTTTTTGCGTAGCATTAAGACAATAAAACATTTTGAGACATGTCCTAGCACATCTTTATTCACTTCATCACATTATCCTTAATGTTTTCATGAGTGCAACACAAACAAATCTCGATTGTTTCTACAACAATAAGACCACCATCACTATGGTGCCAAAGAATTTAATTTCATCTACGTACCATCTCTCTCATCCCAGAAAAAGCATAATACTCAACAAGAAAAGAATTGAGGGCTCTCCCCTTCTTCCAATTCTTTCTACACCGCCTGGGACTTTTCAGCCCAACTGATTTATCTCTAAAGGTCTCACTTCTTTTTCTTAACATGGCTTCAACCAAGCCTATTCAATCAAACATAATCCTTTATTCATTATGTAATGTTTTCAAAATGTAATCCAGGATTCTTA
>JASDQU010102055.1:325446-358878 GCA_032191745.1 Picea mariana
ATATATATATATATATATATATATATATATATATATATATATATATATATATATATAAAATCTTGTAGCTCACTACTTAATTCTCGGCAATTATTAAGGTTGTGACTCTGTCCTCCTGACAGAGTCTTCACACAATTCCTCCACAGGGAACTTGCTGAGCATGAAAATCCCTTATTGCATATCCATCACTATCTGTGATGGCCTCAACCTTGAGTTAGCTTCAGTTGTTTACCAAATATAACATAAGAAATATAAACATGCATCTTTGTCATGCATCCAAATTATGTATCCACACATATTCTGGTTTTTTTAACTTACATCCATGATGTACTTAATCATATGCATAATCAAAATCCTGTTTGTAGCTGCCATGGTTATATTTCATAGCATACATACATCTCTACTCTAAAATTAGTCAACTCATGATTGTTCAAAATCATTCTCATGTGATCCTCAAGGCATAATCATTTGCCTCGTATCCTGGCAATAGACCATCCTTGCTCATTTACTCTTTCATTTATTTATACTAGTATTTCCTGAGGGAATGGAGTGCATTCCCCCTTAATATATCATTCAAAATAGAACTTTCATGACTCTTTAAAAATGGAGTCAACCATGCATCCATGGTTTTCACTTAATCTTGGCAAGTGCAATTCTTGCCTTACATACCACTCATCAAGGAAACCATATTGTGCCTTTAGTATACATATATCCTTACATCATACATGTGCATCACTTTCACATTTAATATCATTCATACCTAATTGGTATTACTATCAGGCTTCATATCAAGAGGCTTCACAATGCATTAAATCCATGCACTAAAGCATAAACACATACAAGCCTAACCAAATATTCATCATGCAAGCTCATTGCTTGCACCTTTTCCATGTCATGCATGCACATGGGAATCTAAAACTTCTAGATCCTCCTCCAAGGATATTGTTTCCATCCTTATGAAAAGCCTCATAGGAGCACTCAACATTGAGTTTTTGTCTCAGTTGAGAGCTTGCAGTCATTCACACAACATCCACATGGATGTTGAATCAGACATAGTCATAACTACATTCCTTTTTTTTATACGATAAAAGATAGCAATAAAACATTCTTTCCTCAACCTCCATGGAACATTTCCCAACTTATAAATACAATCTGGGAAATTATAACCATGCCCAAGGTAACAGAATAAACCAAACTAGCTTCCAATTATATCTATATGGCTACCATCCACCACTGGATGTCAGTCTGACCCATTGGGATTCTAGAAGTGCCCCAACACTTCCTTTACCAAATTCAGGATCAACATTTAGTCAATCGTTTTATCTTAACTTTAACAATAATGTATAATACCATTTGGACTACTTACTAAGTATCCTAGTTCAGAGATCCAGAGTATCTTTAGGTCAATATCTGTCTTGACCATTACTCCTAGAATTCTTCCTTTTGTTCAATATAGTCAGAGATGGAGGCCACTCTCCTCCTCCCACAAGAAATCTGGCAAATTAGTTTCCTATCCACAAAGCAAGGGAGGCTATTGTGATTTCTCACTCAATCACTCTATATTTCTACAGCTTTGTTTATCAGCTTGATTAGAAAAACCCTGTACAACAATTCCTGTATCCAGAAAAAAAAATTGTTTCTCAGTCCACTTGAAACCCGAGAGCTATGCATGCTCTCCCTTTTCATAGAATGGTCACCAGACTCAATCCTATGATCGTGAGGAGTTATACACCTATACTAGGTTTAACCCTTCATTAAAGCAGTAATCATTACTGCTACAGATCCTTTCCATCAGTTCACATTGCTATTTTAGTTTAAATATCAGTGTTCTCCAGCATAATCCCATTCATGTAGGACCGACTTTCATTTCCCAAGAAATGCTAGGATCCCTTTGTCACGGACTAGCATGGCTCAATATCATTGGGGTAAAATCCCAAATGTATTTTAAATCTGCATCCCTTCTACTCAAGGAACTTATGCAGATTATTTATGTTTGGTGGTAATATTCTCCACAGGCTCATCGTAGCCTTGTTAACTGAATCTTATGACTATACAAGAACGCATACAATTGCACAGTGAAATCAACTTCTTTATTTGGGAACATTAGCAATATACAGTGCCAATTTACAAAACATCTATCAAGAGTAAATGATCTCATTCCTCTCTTTAGTATAGGTTTTCCAAGCCTCTTAGGAATGCGGTAAGATAGGGTGTTACCCATTAAAGTTCTTCAGAAATATTTTCATACGACTCATGAATGAGACCAAGAAGGCGAAGTGTTTTTGTCATGATCTGATACCAATTTGTAACACACCCGGCCCCTAAGTTATCTTTTAAGGGGTGGGGCATCATAATTTCTCTTTCCTTAACTCTCTTTAGTTTCTCCTTTCTTCATATTGCAGGTTCTTCCAAACTTGTGGGCTCTTTCCTAGCCCCTTTGAAGGATTTGAGCAACAGGCGCTAGCTCTCCATGCTAGCCCCTTCCTTCATATGACCTTAAGCTATGACCTGGAGCCTACTCAAAGGGTGCTTCGAAACTTCGACTTTGGGCATTTTCACCTCACCATTCGCCAATTCATCCGAACTCCGAACTGACAAAGTTCTGAAATGACGAGAGAGGAATCAATGTTCCCTTCTCTCTTTCCAGATCAATGGCCCACCGAAACTTGAGGCTCAGGTGCTTCAGCGAGTTCCAAAATAATGGGCGCCATATTCTCTTGCTAAGCCCTTCTCAAATGTGACCTCGAGCTATGACCCGGGGCTTAACTCTTGAGTGCTCCATAACTTTGGCCTTCAGAGGTTTTGGTCACTCCAACTCAGAATTCTCCCGAAGCATGAACTCCAAACTCATAGATAGGACAGTCGAGGAGGATCTTGAATGTTCCATAGATCCACGGTCCATATCACTTCGCAACTTCAGCCTTCAGAGGTTTTGGCCTCTCCAACACACAATTCTCCCAAAGCACGAAATGTGAAATCATAGATCAGACGGTCGAGGAGGATACTGAAGGATCCATAGATCCACAGTCTAGATCACTTTGCAACTTCATTCTTCGGAGGTTTTGGTGTTACTAAGCCTCTATACTTCCGAAATGGTTAACGTCGGACTAACTACCTCCTAGATCTAACAGTCGGGATGGATCCCAGGCATCCTCATATCTAAGGCCCAGATTAACTTTAGGACTTCAGGGATTTTACCTCCCTTACGATGAACTCGCTCAATTCATCGAAATCATGAATTTTGAAGGACTCAAGGGGTTAACTCCCGCATTCTTTCCCGTATCCAACGATCACAACAGACCTTGGATCTTCCCGAACAGATCTCGTTCGTTCGTCTTCCTTACAAAGGATCTTCCCCTTTCGATACTTGGATCTCGCTATCCTTCCCGAGCTTCGTTAGCTCTGAAATACTTAGGCGTTGGTGCATGCTTCATGCTCTTCCTCCTGAACTTGATATTTTTAAGATATCCCACACACCCCTGCATTCATTCACCAAACTATGGAACCTAAGAGGTTCTCGGTCTCTGCCCGCCTCATAAAGATTCTATTTATATCTGCACTACCTCTCGTGAGGTTAACAGATTCCATCCTCCCAGAGACTTAGGGAAACTGGGAGTGTCAACGTTCACCCGTGAAAAATGTTCCCAAGGTTGACAAACTGACAGTCCACTCATTTTAACTTAATCCACCACGGGGCTTGAGCATTTACATGTACAAATCATAAAATTCCATACTTACTTAAATACACAGTTTAAAAAAGAATACAGAGATACATTGTAACCATTAAGAAAGCAGGCACATCCTTGAGTCATTCACAAGATATCCAACTTTATTACATCATTACAGTTCAATTACACAGGGTATGAGAATACTTATCTATTACAGGTTGCAGCCAACTAATTGACTATGGGTGTGTGCCTTTCCACCCAACCATAGGCTCAGAGGCATTCCTTCTTAGCACTCTGCCCACCCCTGTGCCAAGCCATGATATCACTATGGATTTTATGCCATCTTTCAGAGAGACTCTCTTTGTCATAGTGACACTGCGAGGCTTATCGGATGCTTCCTCAACATCAAGCTCGCATTCTGGTTCTTCAGGTCATGTTCTCTGCACTCACTTTTGGTTCGCACACCTCCTTCTGATCTTGCGCTCTCATCTAGTGTCTCTCCTCTTGTTGTCATCTTTCCTTACTGTCAGTGTGTGTGTATCTTACCTTCCTTCTTTAGGAATATTTTCGACCTATCTTGTTCCTTCTGTCAGAAGAAAGTTCGGGTCTGTAGGTCTCTGAGGTACTTCGGGCTGACAACCCATGTTTCCATTCATGGGGGTGGTTGATTATTCAACCACCAGTCCTTTCCTTCATTAATTGATTCTTTCCTCTAGAGATATCATGAATCGTACTTCAAGGCTTCACCCCCCCAATAGTCAGTTATGGGCAATTTAACAATAATACATTTACATCGTCCACATGCCTTAGCATGGTAATCCTATTTTATGATTAGTTAAAATTTGGGGGAAACATGGGTGTTACAGTGGATACTAAAAAGATTGAAGTTATGAAAGATTGGCCTCACCCAAAGACTCTCAAAATCTTGTGTGGATTTCTAGGTTTATCAGGTTATTATCGCAAGTTTGTTAAGAATTATGGAAAGATTGCGACACCTCTCACTGCACTCCTTGAAAATAATTCTTTCACTTGAACTCCAATAGCTGCTAAGGATTTTCAAACCTTGAAGATGGCCATGTGCACCACTCAAGTCCTGGCCCTTCCTGATTTCACAAAGACCTTTATCCTGGAATGTGATGCTTCATTGAAGGAATTGGCATTGTCCTTGTGCAAGAGTGTCGGCCTTTGGCCTTTACCAGCAAAAAATTGTCCGAGCGCAATTTGGGAAAATCAATCTATGAAAAGGAAATGTTGGTTAGTCTGCATGTTGTGGATCTTTGGCACTCTTATCTATTGGGGAAACACTTCCAAATTAAGACAGATCATCAAAGCCTCAAGTATTTTCTGAAACAACACCTTTCATCCCTAGATAAAAAAAAATGGGTGATTAAGCTCTTTGGATATGATTATGAGATCATTTAAAAGAAAGGCAAAGACAATGTGGTTGTTGATGCACTTTCCATAAAATATGAAGATGAAGGGTCCCTTTTTTCTCTCTCCTTCATTGTATCAGATTGGCTCCAAGTTGTTCACCAGGAATGGCTACACGATCCCAAAAGTTAGCATCTGATACAACAATTGCAGTCCAATTTTCTAGTTTCCCCAAGGTACCCTTGGCTCAATGATGAGCTTCGATACAAAGGCCGTTTGTATTTAAGTAAACAGTCAAAACTTAAATCCAGTGTACTTTCTAAGCTTCACGCTACACCCACAGTTGGGCATTCCGGGTTTACCAAAACCTATGACCGAGTCAATGTTCTATTTTCTGGGATGGTATGAAACAAGATGTTCGCAATTTTGTGGTTGAATGTGATGTGGGTCAACGCAACAAGGGTGAAACAATAAAATCTCCTGGCACACTACAACCGCTTCCGATTCCAACTATTATTTGGCGGGATATCTCTATGGATTTTTATTGTAGGCTTACCTAAATCGGGAAATAAATAAGTCATCATGGTGGTAGTTGATTGTCTTTCCAAGTATGCTCATTTCTATGCTCTTCAACACCCATTTACAACATCCACTGTGGCTCAACGTTTCATGGATCAGGTCTTCAAGCTTCATGGCATGTCGCATTCTATTGTTTCTGATCATGACCCAACTTTCACTAGCAATTTTTGGCAAGAAATGTTCAAGCTACAAGGCACCCAATTGCATCTCAACACAACTTATCATCCCCAGACTGATAGTCAAACTGAAATTGTCAACAAGTGTTTGGAAACATATTTGAGGTGTTTTGCATCGAAAAGGAAAAATCAATGGGCTCAATGGTTACCACTATATGAATGGTGGTACAACACTTTGTACCATACAACTACCCACATGACTCCTTTTGAAACGATATATGGAAAAAATCCAGCTTCAGTTCTCTCATATTTTCCAGGTGTCTCAAAGGTCCACGCAGTTGACCAAACACTTACAGTTTGAGAGGCTGTTCTTCGTACCCTCAAAGAGAATTTGGTCATGGCCCAGAATCTCATGAAGCAACAAGCAGATCAAGGTCACTTTGAATGTCAATTTGCAGAAGGAGATCAGGTGTTTCTTCGACTGCAACCCTAGAAGTAAAATTCCCTCAAGGCTGACCATTGTCAGAAACTAGCGCCCAAATTTTATGTTCCTTATACCGTTCTCAAGCATGTGGGACAGGTGGCCTATCAGTTAGATTTTCCCATTCATTCTAAGCTCCATCATGTTTTTCATGTTTCTTTCTTAAAGAAGGTGATTGGAACTAAGTGCCAAACTCAAACCAACCTTCCCGAGTTGGACGAAGAAGGCTCCATTTGGCTACAACCACAAGCAGTTTTGGACCAGCGTGAGCGTCATCTATGTCAGTGAACCATCAAGGAAGTTTTCGTCCAGTGGAAAGATACAACTCCAACAGATTCCACTTGGGAACCAACTACCATTCTGCAACAATTTCCCCATCTCAAGCCTTGAAAATAAGGTTGTTTTTAAGGGGGAGGACATGTTACAAACCTAACCCCTTACATAGGTAGAATAACATATTTCAATGCAATAAAGGTCAAAATTAATAAGGCCTAGCAATAAGGAAGAATAAGTCAAATGTAAGAAGACCTAATAGAAGCTTCCACCTCTAGAAGGATCTTCCTCTAGATGGTTCTTTTGATAGCCATATTTAGTATAAATAGGAGTCGAGGGTATGAGAACTTTTGTCTTGGATATTATTGTAATAGAGCTCTACTCTACTAGAGGTTGCACCCTCGAAGAGGCAAGTGAACATTTCTCTTAGTAATCAAAGTGCTCTTTCTGGTATTATTCTGGTATCATTTTGGTATTATTGTGGTGTTGTTCTGGTTATATTGTTGTTCATTTTCCATTTTTAACTATTTATTTCTATTTTGCATAGTTTTTTATATCTTGAATATTACATTATCATTGTAACAAAACACTTGAATCCTTGACTCTGATTCTTGGAAGTGTCTTGTTAAGCAAAGCATTTTGATTAAGCTCACTTAGCTTAGATTTAGTTTCCTACTCCTGCATATATTTTGTCGGCATATCACAAGTCTATGGACATAGGATAGATGAATTTAATGTAACACAATGCTGGTAATAGAATTGACTAATAGGGAATAGAATGAAGATTAGGATGTGCAACAAGAAGTCGATTCTCAATGGTGTTGGCATATTGACCCTCTTTTACTTCTATTTTGTAATGAGAAGGCCTATAAATCCAAATGATTTGTGATCTCATTCTTCCATAAGAATTATCGCCAACACCAAATTCTTTCACATGACAAGTCCTTACAACTACTAAAGTAAAACATTATAATTAATTATTTGGCCAACATATGAACCAACCAACCAACCATGGAATATGGGAGTAATTTTGCTTCCATATAAATTAAGTGATGATTAATTATTATTCATGATCATTAAAATGAAGTAATGTTTTTTACAAGAGAGTGATGATTAATTATTACTCATGATCATTAAAATGAAGTAATGTTTTTTACAAGAGAGTGATGATTAATTATTATTCATGATCATTAAAATGAAGTAATGTTTTTTACAAGAGAGTGGTGGTTGTTTTGTTTAGTCCAAGAATTTCTTTGACTTCTTTTAGTTTTACACATCATTACTATTTGAAAGAGACAAACATTATATATAATATTCGCAATAGAGTAATTAATTGCTTTGGTACCTATTAATTAAAAACAATTCTATATTGAAATATTTTACAAATTTATTTATAAAAATAAGAAAAAGTGTACCAATAATGAATCTTTCAAAACTTTCACATGACATATTATAACACGAGCTAAATTGTAACGTACAAATATTTTACAAACAAAACATGTGAAGGAAATCAAGTTTGTTGGGCAATCTTTTCTGATACAAAGATGTTTATATGAATATATTTTACCAGTTCAAATCCAGAGAGAGGTAGGGTATGTATATCTCTGTAGACTTTACCAGTCAAATCGTTGGAGAGGGGTCTCTTACCCCTCAAACAAAGAAGTCTCATACACCAATTTGGTGTAGCTTAGCCATGACCTTAAAAAATAGATTATTACTAAAAACACTTTAATGAATCAATGAAGAAATAATGTTTCTAGGACATAATCAATAATCACACAACATGCCCTCAAAAAATTTATGAACAACGTAAATACGTACACGAATCGATAATTTTTTTTCTCAGTTATATTATTTGTGTAAATTTAAAATTGAAATATAATGTAAATATGGTGAATAATAAGCCATACATTATTAAAACAATTATATATTATCTATTTAAAAAAATAATAATTACAATTTACATCGTTTTGAAAACTTAAAAACATTATGCTTATGGAAGAATATAATAAATTATAGAATTCGATAATTGTTTTATATAACTTCTATTTAATTTTAATAAAATAATAAATATATTATTTTATTGGAAAAAAAAAAACATACCACAAATGCAATGTTCAAGTGTACGTTCAAATTATAAAAAATTAAAGTAAGTTGGCTTTATATCAAAACATCCTTTAAATATAATAATCACAAATCAAAGTATTATGAAAGTATAATCCAAGGTACCCTATGCCCATGCATAAATATTAATTAATTATGCAACAAGAAGAAAAAGTTTGGCATTGAAAACATTAACTCAATCATTATTAAGGGTTAGCCCTCTTATACCAGTAAGATGATTTTGCACAACAATGTGTTAAAAATTTGGTATGCGCGTTTAACTATAGACAATGTTACATCATTGTCACTCAATTATAGACATTCACATATGCCATCTCCAAGCACAATAACCTTTTTTTAGATAGAATGACTCTAGCAAGTCCACACTAGAACCAACAAATAAACCCTAACCAGAAACACCATTGGTGCAATAGAAACACAATACCAATCAAGTGTACATTTACCAAGAGAAGCGCACAAGAAGAAGATACCAGAAAGACTTGCGCCCTAGCTGCCACTGCTTCTCCTTAGACTTGTGCCCTAGCTAATGTTGTTGCACCTCCTTAGAATTTCACACTGTTTCTGAGTGTGTGAGAGAGTGTCCAAATTAGCTAAGGTGTCACCTTATTTATATGTATTCTGCAAGTGAACTTTTCCCATAGGGCTCACCTATCTTTTCTGGAAAATATAATTTACTTTTACTTTTTCTAGCAGGGTCGACATCTCTTTCTGGGGTTTTCTATTTCTTTATTATTATTCTCCTTGGGTCGACTTCTCTTATATGGTTTTCACACATCTGTTTAATGGTTCTCTTACTTCATGAATATTCTATTCTAAGTACAAAGGTTACACTTGGAGGTTAATACCTCCCACATATACCAAAACATTAACACTCCCTCTTAGCTAGGGAGGTATTAACTAAGATGTTCTTCATGTAATGGTCTCAAACACATCCACCCATCTCACATGACATGGGAAATACTCACATGGTCTTGCAGACCAGTCTACAGGTAGCATCACCATAGCCACACAGGCTATCTCATGATCAACAGATCATGTCTCAAGTAGCATTGCCATACGACCATCTCATGATCAAACAGATCATGTAACAAGTAGCATAGCCACACATGCTATCTCATGATCAAAACAAATCATTGCACAAGTATCACCATCATAGCCACATAGGCTCTGTCATAGTCACACAAACAAACTATTTGATGGTCATGTCATAGTCATGCATCTGGGGTCTCATCATCCTTTCGGGCTTTATGTCATCATGGGGCTTCAACTCGCTAGCTCACACAGAATCTAGCATCTATTTCATATAAAATTAGTAACTCGCCGGCTCACACAGAATCTAGCATCTAGTTCATATAGAACTAGTAACTTGCCAACTCACACAGAATCTGGCATCTAGTTCATACATAACTAGTAACATGCATACCAAACTATGTCATTGGAGTAGCAATATCTCAGCGTACCAGACTATTTCATTGGAGTAACTATGCGTACCAGACTATTTCACTAGAGTAGCAATATCTCAGCGTACCAGATTATTTCACTGGAGTAGCTATGTGTACCAGACTATTTCACTAGAGTAGCAATATACCAGACTATTTCACTGGAGTACCTATGTACTGTTGGAATTACTTCACACACACCTAGGATTTATTTTTCCTAAGGTTATTCCTTGCTTATTAGTCATAATTAGTCATTATCCAGTCTCCTATATTTTAGGGGAGAATATTCTCTTTCAGTTGACACTTCAGTTTGACTAGTTGAGTTGAGTTTAGATGTTGCATTGTTTTTGTCACCATGCAACATTGGGATCATCACCAACTCACTACTCTTTGTTCAGTCAGTTAACTGAAGACTAGTTGACTAGTTAACTTAGCTAGGTGGCAGTTCACTCTCGTAACTGCCTGAGAGATTAGACTAGGTGGCAATTTACTCTTATAACTGTTGGTGTGTGTCCAAATCAATATAGACCACCACTATGGATCATTAGTTACTCATTTATCCTATAGATATTGTAAATTATTCACTCTTTGAGTGTGGAATATGGTTAATGAGAGTTCTTCCATTCTTTCTATCTTGCTTCTTCTTTCTCAATTTCTATATGCAAATGTGTGTAGTATTTTCTAGCTAGATCTATTATGTGCAGGTTCAACACATTTACATGGTATCAGAGCCGAAATACTTCTAAGCAAAAGCTACACCAAATCATTTTTTGCAGGTACAAAAGATTGAAGACAACAAAAAGATGGATTATTCACCGGAAATACTTCTCACGTCTCACAACTATTTGGAATGGAAGCTAAAAATCTTGCTTCTACTAATATGCAAAGGCTTATACCAAATAACCATGGCAATGGAAGTAGAGCCTTATTCTATCGATGAGAGAAATGATTTTCTCAATAGACAAGATATGGCCATAGGAAGTATTGACATGTCTGTTTCTCCCGAACTTTTCCTTCAAGTATATGAAGAATCACAAGGATTAACTCCAAATGAATTATGGACCAGATTGGAGGTTCTATTTGGGAATAAAGAATATTTTGAATATTTCATGCAGGAGGTCGAACAGATAGAGCCAGAAGAGAAGCCATCAGAAGATCAAGCCTCTTATTATGAAGAGTCTTCTACAAAACTATTTGCAGAAATTTGTATTTCATTAATTGAAGATGATGTCTACTCCATTTCAGATTTGTTTTCTGAAATTCATATGGAAGATATATGGCATGCATCTCAGGAGTCACATGCAGACACTTTTGCATGCACCATGCATGCATCTCAGGAGTCAAAAAGGGAGCCACACACATCAGATGTCATTCTAATATTTTCTGAGAAAAATTTGCAGAAACAAATTAGATATTTGAATTCCTCTCGGGAAAATATCCAATTTCAAAAAACATATCGTTCGAAACGGAGTCCGGAAAGTAAAGTTATGATCGTTTTAAAATCAACAAAATTTTAGCATTTTTCTGGAAACGGTCGCATAGTTTTCAAAATTTCATCCAAAATTTATTTGGATATTATTCATTACAAGAAGATAAAGTGGATATGTGTGGAAATATCAATGATGCATATACTTCATCAGATCTGTGCAGACATCTACATCTTCAACAAAATCTTCAAAGAGCACAAACTTGCATAGTTGCGAGGTCTTCTTGGAGTGAAGGACATGGTTGTTTATCAATTGCCTTTTGTTCCTTATCATTTTTTATTTTATGTAGTGTAATTTGAGCGGGGGGTTTGTTCCCATGAGGTTTTCCCTCTTTCCTCGTTTAGTTCAGTGTATCTTTTGTATTTGGGTACCTAACATGGCCTCGTAGCTGGGACCCATTCTTTATTTTCACCATAGTGATGTTCAGGGGGGGTGTTGGAGTTACTTCACACACACCTAGGATTTATTTTTCCTAAGGTTATTCCTTGTTTATTAGTCATAATTAGTCATTATCCAGTCTCCTATATTTTAGGGGAGAATATTATCTTTCAGTTGACACTTCAGTTTGACTAGTTGAGTTGATTTTAGATGTTGCATTGGTTTTTTCACCATGCAACATTGGGATCATCACCAACTCACTACTCTTTGTTCAGTCAGTTAACTGAAGACTAGTTGACTAGTTAACTCAGCTAGGTGGCAATTCACTCCCGTAACTGCCTGAGAGACTAGACTAGGTGGCAATTTACTCTTGTAACTGTTGGTGTGTGTCCAGATCAATATAGACCACCACCATGGCTCATTAGTTACTCATTTATCCTATATATATTGTAAATTACTCACTCTTTGAGTGTGGAATACGATTAATGAGAATTCTTCCATTCTTTCTATCTTGCTTCTTCTTCCTCAATTTCTCTCTGCAAATGTGTGTAGTATTTTCTAGATATATCTATTCTGTGCAAGTTCAACACATTTACATGTACCAAAATATTTCACTAGACTAGCAGACGTCCAACACACTAGGTTGGCCCTCTATATGTCCCGGAGGCACGCCCTCCCCGAAGGATCTGCATGAAGCCTCCAACCACACAAACCGGTTGGCCCTCCTTAGCTAGGAAAACACACTCTCCCCAAAGGATCTGCGTACACATCATCATCACTGGTGTCATAGTCAGTGCCTGGGCATGACAACCTGTTGTCCACACTATACCACGTTACTATCTAGAGTCACATTTGTAACACATCATACCCTATCACAAGGGTACGTCCTTTCGGGCCACGTTTGTCCCTGAAGTACTCAAACTTCACCCTTGAAAGAGGCTTGGTCAATACATATGTTATTTTCTCATCTATAGCGACATATTGGAGCTTCACTACTCACTTCTGCACCATATCTATGATATCATGGTACCTGATCTCAATATGCTTGGACTTGTCATGAAACATTGGGTTCTCCAACAACTTCACATAACTCTAGTTGTCGCACTAGATACAAGCCGCCTTTAACTAGAGATCAAACAATCCTGCAAGCATCTTCTGAAGCCACACTTCTTCATTGATGAACCATGAGATCATAGATGATCCCAAACTGAAGCAACATCCAGATGTACTCTTCCAGTCCGTGACACTACCAGCTCAATATGAATCAATATATCCTTGCAGGCTTATCTCACGATTTGATACATATCTGAGTCCATAGTCAATTGTACCTTTTAGGTACCTCATCACATGTTTTGTTGCAATCAAGTGAAAATGTCTCAGCACAACCATATACTAACTCAATGTGTTCACCGTAAAACATATATATGGCCTTATGTTCATTAAGTACATCAACGAACCAATTATCTGTCTATACATGGTGACATCCACTATCTCTGAAGATGTATCACTCAATAACTTTAGATTCGTCACCATCGGTGTAGGCAACCAATCCTAGGCTCATCAAAATAACTTGCTGGCATATCCTACCCTAGGTGCATGCTTAAGCCCATACAAATCTTTCTTCAATCTGCAGACATGAGACTCCTTATCATGTATCATGTGGTTTCTCTATGTACACTTTTTCTGGCTACTAGAGCAAGTGTCTTGTCATAATATTTTCCCTCTTGCTGCGAGAATCTTCTGGCCACAAATCAAGCTTCGTACATCTCTATACTGTTATCTGCAACATGCTTGATCTTGTAGATCAATTTAGAAGTCACAACTGACTTCCCTTCTAGTCTCATAACCAAGGAAAAATACACATCCCAGTCCTTTTGATTGGCTTCCTCCTCTGTCATTGAAACAAGGGAAGCTTCCAAGGAGATCTCATATCTCCTCAAAGCCTCTAAAGCTTCGATCTAGCCTCACATGCTACCAAGTATTAATTATATCTAGTAGTAATAGGACCTTTCAAATATTGTTGTCACAACTATAATGTTTACTTGTAATGTCACAATTATCAAACTTGATATGTGCAAATTGGAGACTTATCAATTCAATCAAACCTGCAACATGGAGTCTTATCTTCAACAATGAGTGTTGTTTCTTTTCTTCTAAGTCTCCTTCACTCAATATGACAAGTGTTCTCTCCAACTTGTCCCCTATACTAAGACAATATGCTTTCTTGACAGAAATCTAAGTTAGAGAATATTATGCATAGAGAATATTATGCAATTAAACTCTAAAATATCAACCTCAATCAATACAAAATTTGACTAAGGTCATCTTATAACTTTAACTTTGACCAAAAATAATCATAACTTTAATAGATAAAAATACAACCTAGATGTTAATAAGATCACAATAATTCCATAACAGCTAGAGGCATATCAAAATAATCACACTTGGAGTGTGTTGTTTGTCTGAATGTGTTGGATCTAAGATCCCTCTAGATCTACAATTTTTTCTTGGACAAAACTTCAACGAGGAATCCTAAAACTTCAAAGTGATCCAACTTGCAATATGAAGGTAGTTGGAGATGTGTTAGGGTAAGGCACACTAGGACAACCAAAAATTAGGCCCAACTCTTCACTGAAAGTGCCCAACAAATTTGGGTTAGGATTTGTTTTTGTGGACTAGAAGAACTGCAACTAGCACCACAACTGGTGTTGCAACTAGCACTACAACTGGTGTTGCAACTGACACAAAGCAACTACAACTAGTACTGCAACTGGTACTGCAACTACAATTGTTACTTCAACTACAACTGGTACTGCAACTACAACTAGTACTACAACTACAAATGGTATTGTAACTGCAATTGGTATTGCAACTACAACTAACACTACAAACCTAGGGTTTTATGAGAAAACCCTAATTTTTTAATTTCAAAATTTTGGAGATCTGATCTAGGGGAAAGATGCTTCGTACTTAGGAGACATTCTTGATGGGTTCAGTAAGTGCTCAACGATCTTGACAATAGGGGAAACTGAGGATCTTCCTTCCAACAGTTAGACTATTACAAAAGAAACTAGCTCTGATACCATGTTAAAATTTTAGTATGATCGTTTAACCATAGATAATGTCACATCATTGTCACCCAACCATAGGCATTCATATATGCTACCCCTGAGCACAATAATTTTTTCTTAGATAGAATGATTCTAGAAAGTCCACACTAGAACCAACAGATAAAACCTAACTAGAAACACCACTGCTACAGTAGCAACATGATACCAATAAAGAGTACCTTTACCAAGAGAAGCACACAAGAAGAAGATATCAGAAATACTTACGCCCTAGCTGCCACTGCTGCTCCTTAGAATTCTTTCCTTGCTACTGTTGTTTCACCTCCATAGACTTCCACATTGTTTCTGAGTGTGTGAGAGAGTGTCCAAATGAGCTAAGGCATCACCTTATTTATACTTATTCTTCCAGTGAACTTTTCCCACAGGGTCGACCTGTCTTTTCTGGCAAATATAATTTACTTTGACTTTTTCTAACAGGGCCGACTTCTCTTTCTGGGGTTTTCTATTTCCTTATTATTATTCTCCTTGGGTTGAATTCTCTTATAGGGTTTTCACACATATGTTTAATGGTTCTCTTACTTCGATAATATTCTATTCTAAGTACAAAGGTTACACTTGGAGTTTAATACCTCCTGCAGCTACCAAAACATCAACAAAATGGGGTTCTGATTATCATTGATATGTTCTTATTTGTTTCAAATATGGAAAATTTCAAGGTCAAGAACTTATCATTATGTTGTATGATGGGTAAAGAATAGTTATATATGCCCTCCTCCCTTTTAAATCTTAGCAATATGCCCACTCGATGGTGTGACCTATCTCCATCACTAGTTGGTGTGCTCACTATGACAATCAAGTTGGTTATTTGTTCATGGTTAAGGGGGACCCACCACACAAGTAAAATAAAACCACAACTAATTTATTTCCACTTGGATCTCCTATATTTGGACACTGATTTGCAAGGATAATCCCACGCATATCAAGCATTGACATGATAAGCAAATAATTGACAAGGCTATATATTATTAAAGACAATCTCATTGTGTTTCTTCCATAGAAAGAAAATGATTACAACATAAACAAGCATCTATGCAAAGTGGAACTTGACACACCAAGGGAGATAATATTATAACAAAGTTGTCCTCCAAGAGATAATAGCAAGTCACAATAGGCCACTTAGTAAAATATATTCAAAACACATGCATTCATTGACTTACAAAATTTCCCTTATTTTTATATTTTACTAAATCCTTTTCTTATTTCTCTCATCCCCTAATAGTAAATTCATTTAGAATTATTTATAGTCCCTTATGAAAAATGCATTATTTATCACAAAATTTGATCAATAATTAGAAATTACTCCTCCATGTAATCTTATAGTCCCCTACCTCCATTATTTACCATTATACCAAAATAAATATTTAAAAATACCTCATGTTTGCACTCACATAGTATTTTTCGATCTTCAAGAATGATTTCCCCCCTGGTGTAGTAGGGTCAAGCAATTTGCCACACAAAGACTCAATGCAATCCAATGTATGCTTAGAAAATGGACAAAATAAGAAAAAGTGTTTAAGAGTTCAATACACTGACAATAAGGAAAGTTGACATTAAGGATTTTGGCACCTAGATATGGCATCCTCTTATCTACTTGTAACCCTCCCATTACTAGAGAACATACAAATATTTCCTTTTAGGTTCCAAAGCTAGTTTCCAAATTCCTTTTAGCAAAAGAATCCATGTCTTTTTCTTGGATTCAAGTCTCCTAAGATTTTTAGGTGATTGTTGAGTGATAACTTGGAGCATAATCACTTACAACCATAAATGGGCTTAAAAATAGTGAATCATTTTGATTTTCCCCACTTCTAATCTTTCCTACATGTTCAAGAAGATTGTAACCCCAACTTGAGGGAGAGGTCATCAAGATTAAAATATTATAATTTTTCAAGGATGAGCTTGCCCAACTAGCACAAATTCCTCTGGCTTGACTATTAATTTAATAAGTTTTTGGTTGATATTGTTGGGTCTAGGTCTTTTATTCTTTGTATGTGTGTGTGGGGGTGCATCATATTTGACGACTGCATCTGATGATTAGGGTTTTGGTAGATACAAAATACCTAAAATATTGTGTATATATTGTATTGTGAATGGTAAAATTAGTGCAATGAAGAGATGAGAGGTGCGACACCAAGTAAGGTTGGTTTTCTTCCAGTTAAGGGTTTCCAGCGTAAATCTTTGTGTACTATATGTGTCAACCATTGATTAATTTATGTTTTCCTTATAATCTATATGCATTGATTTACTTCACATGTTTAAAAATTACAGAGTTGAAACATTTTCTAAAGATCCAAGGGAATCAGATCCAAGGATCTTTGACCAAAAAATTCTTGTTTCTTAAAGTAGGTGGACCACCATATGCAGTGGTCATTGAAGGATAAGTAGTTTCTAAATAAGAGGTATCTTTATGATAGAAAATGCTTCAAGAATTCCCATGCCTTCCAAATTCTCTGCACCATAAATATTCCTTTAGTCTTGACCATGGAAGGGGTGGTGACCAAATTTATTTTCCATCATAGAAAAGATTTGTAAGATTATTGTGAATCCAATAAGTGCAAATTGTCAAGAATGGAAGCCTGTAAATCTTGATTTGTTTTGGCTTCTCGACTATGTGATTTTTCTCTTCCCAAACAAAACCTTACTATTTATCAAGGTCTAGTTAGGCTTTGGGAGAGTTTGGAACCTCTCTTTTGCTAGATAGAACTGCATATATAGACTATATTAGCAGTGAATATGACCCTCGCTTAAAGCTTGTGAAATAGACAAGAATGTGTTGATGATGAATAATTCAAAACTCATAGTGTGAATGAACCAATCCACCATAGATAAATATGAATTGTAGTTGAAACAAAGGTTTTTCTTGAGAGACATAGAACACCTCCCTTCTCAAATCGGGTATTGATGCACGAACCAAATATATCACTTTTATCTCATTCATATTTACATTTACTTGGTTTTTCAATGTTTACTAAATAATATTTATTTGTCGAATTTCATTGTACGTATTGATCCTTACACCCATTTGTTGGTTCAAATTCATTTTTTGATTACACCTCCCCATTAAGAGTATTTTTGGTCTCCAAAATCTCAAGGAAACCAATTTATATCGATGTTCCTTATATTTGGAACATGGATCTAACTCTAGGTCTTGGAAAAAGCTTTCACTTTATCTCTAAATATGACTCATGGCTTTGGCTACTAGATTTGGTCCCTGGCTATGGCTCTAGCTCTGGTTTTTTATTATGTGTTCCCACAATGTAGAAGTCTTCTCACTCACTCTCATCATTGATTAATGTCAAGATCCAATGTTTGGACTCAAAATCCATTCCCATATCCCTCTCAATATTGGAGATAACCCATCTTGGCTATAAATGAAGCCAAATCGAATGTTGGTCTATGTTCAGTGAGACCCCATAAATATGTCATCACATACCAGTCCCTCAAAGGAAGTGTGGCCTACATTCTCTTTCTAGGATCAATTGCTTCCCAACATGGAAAAAACTCTCTGGTGCCTGCACATAATTGCAAGCACGTCATTGAGTTATCATGAACTCCTCTAAGGTCATTGATCTCCATGCACCAATCTTCGACACAAGTCCAAGATGGGGTTATTCATATGAAAAAATGGAAATAGGAAGTGGATTATGACTACCCTTGGAATCAACCTATAATCCACCTTATTGGTGTCACTAACCTCCTTGGCTTCTATAGCTCTGTGTCTAGATGTTGCTCTTTAAATTGGAGATGCAGGAAACCTATCATGTCCTTCCATATTCACTATCCATGCCCTTTTCTTAGTTGTGCGGTTTCTGGGGTGAAGCTCTAGATGAAGTTGTGGGCACTTCTCTTCCCAATGTCCACTCAACTTGCAATGGTGGAAAATTTTCATGTTTTTGTCATAAGGACTTCTTGACACACTCCTCCTCTCAATGTGCCTTTGAGTTCGTTGTTAAACTGTAAAATTATTCTTTCTATTCTTCCTCTGAAATCAATCTATCATGTGGCATGTGGATTGCTTCTCCCAGAATGATGCCACTTGATGGAATTTCTTCCCCAAAAAATAACATGCCTCTTCATACCAACAACTTGAAATTTTATGGCCTCTCCTCTTGCAACAATGATAAACAAGGAATGTCTTCTTTAAGGCAGACCTCTTGGTATTCTTCTTTCTTTCTTTAAGTGCAAGTGTATGTTGAATTTGTGAGCTTTCCTCATCACCCCCTCTTTCAATCTTCCACAACAAGGCTGAGGTGGTAGTGGGATGCTACCTTCACTTACCAATGCTACTCCTTCTCTTAATGAGAAAACCAACTCTAACATATCTTTGGCCTTCCCAAAAGTTGTCTTCATGGTCATGGGTTTTTTACCTTTGCTATAAAATCCTAGGCCTTCATGCTTGTCCCTCTGTGTAGCTACAGTGGGGATTAGGATTCCTTGGCTTCTCTTATGTAGCCCTAGTCCATCATAGTTCATCTTCCTTAGGAGATTTGAACCAATGACTCTAGTATGATTTTCAAAGACACCAATATTCTCTAAATAATTTTCTATGAAGGGAAACATTACCATTGTGGTCTCAGTCATGTTGTTGGCATTTGCAATGGAAATGGAGGGTTTCCTTGCTTCTTGATGCTCTAGTATAGTTGCTTGGAGCTTCTCTAAGGATTCCTTCTTCCTTACGAAGTCTTGTTGCAATTGTACCATCATATGTGTGAACCTATATTCTTGCCAGCTATCCAACTTAATGACTTTCTCTCCCGATTGTACAAGTTGTGCCCTATGCTTATCCTAATCTATCGTGACCTCAATGAGGGAGTCTTGGAATTATTCAAACTATTTATTAAGAATTTGAAATAGTTTGGTAGAGGTATCAAGGTGCTTCTCCATCTTTGTCATCCTCTTTTTAAACATATAGACCTACACTTTCAAGTTCTCATTCTCCTCCTAAATATAACCATTGTTGGCCCTTAGGTATTCTTATGCTTCTTTTCTTTCCTTACCCATGTTGAGGTATACAATGTTCTCTTTAAAGTTTTGGTAGCTATCACAGTCAAGGATAAAACTAATCTGCTACCATATAATCTATAAATTAGGTACTTATAGCCCACTCACTTCACCAACGCAACTCCTTTGCGGATAATGTATTTCTATATCAACTCTGTCTCAGGCTTGTATAGAGTGCCATGTATTAGGAAATGCCACTAGGCCTTTGTGCTCTACCCTATACAAGATTCTTTTATCTTCTCTATTCTTCTGATGGTTGAAAGGATTGTTCTCTATGCAACCTCTTCTCCGAATTGGCTCATTGGATCCTTCACTTACACAACCATTGAGAGACCTGTAATATTATTCTAGGGCCTATAAGTGAAAACTGTCAAGCATGGAAGCCTATAAATATAGATTTTTTTGGCTTCTCTACTATGTAATTTTTCTCTTCCCAAACAAAACCTTAATATCAATCAAGGTATAGTTAGGATTTGGGAGAGTTTGGAACCTCTATTTTGCTAGCTAAACCTCCATATATAGACTATAGCAGCATTGAATATGACCCTCGCTTAAATCTTGTGAAATAAACAAGAATGTGTTGAAGATGAATAATTCAAAACTGACAGTGTCAATGAACTAATCCACCAAAGATAAATATGAATTGTAGTTGCAAATAATATTACTCTCGAGAGACCTCGAACACCACCCTTCTCAAATCAAGTATTGATGCACAAACCAAATATCTCACTTTTGTCTCATTCGTATGTACATTTACTTGGTTTTTCAATGTTTATTAAATAATATTTATTTGTTGAATTTCATCGTAAGTATTGATCCTTACACTCATTCATCATTTCAAATTCATTTTTGGATTACATATCCCCATTGAGAGGATTTTTGGTATCCAAAAGTTGAAGGAAACAAATCTAGATCAATGTGCCTTCTGTTTGGAATATGACTCTCACTTTGGCTCCTGAAAAGAACTTTGACTCTATCTCTGACACTGGATCATGGCTTTGGATACTGTCTCTCATCCCTGGCTATGGCTTTGGCTCTGGTTTTGGCTTTCTTGTTCCAGAAATGAAGAATTTTTCTTACTCACTCTCCTCACCAAGCAATCTTGAGATCCAAACTCTGGACTCAACATACATTCCCATATCCCCATTATTCTTGGAGACAGTCCATATTTGATATAAATGAATCCAAGTTAGATGTCGATCTATGTTCAATGAGACCCTAGAAATCTATTCCATCAGATATCAGTCCGTCAAAGGAAGTGTGGCCTGAATTCTCTTGCTAGGATCAGTTTCTTCCTAACATGGAAACAACTCTTTGGTGCTTGCACATGATTGCAAGGATGACATTGAGTTCTCAAGAAATCCTCTAAGGTCATTGATCTCCATGCACCAATATCCAAAACAACTCTAAGATGGGGTTCTTAAGATGAAATAATGGAAACACAAAATCAATTGTGGCTACCATTGGCATGAACTTTTTATCCACCTTATTGGTGACACTAACCTCCTTGGCATCAATAACTCATTGTCTAGTTGTTTCTCTTTGGATTGGATATGCAAACAACTTCTTATCTCCTTCCATATTCATTATACACAGCCTTCTCTTAGTTTTGTGGATATTGGGGTGAAGCTCTGGATGAAATTTCCAACACTTCACTTCCCAATGTCCACTCAACTTGCAACGGTGGAAAATTTTCATGTTGCTTCTATAAGGAATACTTGACGTACTCATCCTCTCCATGTTCCTTTGAGACCGTTGTTGGATTATAGAATTCTTCTTTCCATTCTTCCTCTGAAATTTATATATCATGTGACATGTGGCTTGCTTCTCCCATCAAGATGCCTCTTGATGGCCTTTATTCCCACAAAAATAACATGCCTCTTCATACCAACAACTTGCAATGGTATGGCCTCTCCTCTTGAAATAGTGATAAACAAAGAATTCCTTGTTTGAGGAAGACCTATTGGTATTCTTCTTATTATTATTATTTCCCTAGATGATCTTCTTTCTTCTTTCTCTGAGAGAAACTGAATTTGTGATATTTTCTCATTTCCACCCTCTTTTAATCCGCCACAACAAAGTTGAGGTGTTAGTTGGATTATACCTTCACTTACTAATGTTACTTCTTCTCTTAATGAGAAATCCAACTCTGACATGTCTTTGGCCTTCACAAAAGTTGTCTTCATGGTCATGGGTTTTCCCCCTTTTCTACCAATACTAGGCCTTCATTCTTTTCCCTCTGTGTAGTTGCAGTAGGGCTTAGGATTCCTTGAATTCTCTTTCCTAGCCCTTTTCCATCATAGCTCTTCTTCCTTAGGATATTTTAACCAATGCCTATAGTATGCTTTTCGAAGATATCAATCTTCTCTAAATAATGTTTTATGAAAGGAAAGCTTACCAGGGTAGTCTTGGTCATGGTTCTAGCATTTGCAGTGGAAATGGAAGGTTTCCTTTCTTCTCGGCACTCTATGATAGTTTCTTGGAGCTTATTTAAGGCCTCCTCCTTCTTTTCCAAGTTTTATTGCATATGTACCATCATTCGTGTGAGCCTATCTTCTTTCTAGCTTTATAACTAAATGAATTTATTCCCAAGTGTACAAGTTGTGTTATATTCTTATCCCAATCCATGATGACCCCAATGAGGGAGTCTTGGCATTCTTCATATAGTTTCTTAATAATTTTCAATATTCTGGTGGAGGTATCAAGGTTATTATCCATCTCTTCCATCCTCTTTTTGAACATATAGACCTCCACTTGCAAGTTCTCATTATCCTCCTGAGGTTGAGCATTGTTGACCCTCGAGCCTTCTAAATTTTCTTTGCTCACCTTACCCATTCCAAGGTTTACAATGTTCTCTTCAAAGTTTTGACAGTTGTCATGGTCAAGGATGCAACTACTCTAATACCATATAATCCATAAATGAGGGACTTATAGCCCAGTTTGTTCACCAACGTGGATACTTTGCAGATAATATATTTCTATCTCATCTCTGTCTCGATATTGTATAGAGTTCCCTGTCTTCTGAAAGGATACTAGGACTTTGTGCTCTACCCTATACAAGATTCTTTGGTCTTATCTATTTTTTTATGGTTTCAAGGCTTGTTCTTTGTGCAAGATCTGATCCAATTTAGCTTGTTATCTCCTTCACTTACACAACTAGTGAGAGACTCATAAGACAATAGCGGAGCATATAAGTGCAAATTGTCAAGCATGGAAGCCTATAAATCTATAGTTTTTTGGCTTCTCTACTATGTGATTTTTCTCTTCCCAAACAAAACCTTGCTATCAATCGAGGTCTAGTTAGGCTTTGGGAGAGTTTGGAACCTCTCTTTTTCTAGATAGAACTGCATATATAGATTATAGAAGTAGTGAATATGACCCTCTCTTAAATTTTGTGAAATAGAAAAGAATGTGTTGATGATGAATAATTCAAAACCGACAGTGTGAATGAACCAATCCACCACAAATAAATATGAATTGTGGTTGAAACAAATATTTCTCTTGGGAGACTTTGAAAACCACCCTTCTCAAATCGAGTATTGATGCACGAATCAAATATCTCACTTTCGTATCATTTATATTTACATTTACTTGGTTTTTCAATGTTTACTAAATAATCTTTATTTTTCGAATTGCATTGTAAGTACTAATCCTTACACTCATTCATCAGGTCAAATTCATTTTTGGATTACACCTCCCCATTGAGAGGATTTTTTTCTCCAAAATCTCAAGGAAACCAATCTAGATCAATGTGCCTTATGTCTTGAACACAACTCTAAATATGGCTCCTTGAAACAACTCTAACTCTAGCTCTCAATATAACTCATGGATCTGGCTATTAGCTTTGGTCCCTGATTATGGATGTAGCTCTAGTTTTTTCTTTCTCATTCCCACAATGTATAATTCTACTCACTCACTCTCATCACTGAGAAATCGCGAGATACGAACTCTGGACTCAACATTGATTACCATATCCCTCTTAGTATTGTAGACAATTCATCTTGGCTATAAATGAATCCAAGTTGAATGTCAATCTATGTTCACTGAGACCCCATAAAGTTATTCCATCACATATCAGTCCCTCGAAGGAAGTTGGGCATGCATTCTCTTACTAGGGTCATTTGCTTCTCGACATGGAAACAACTCTACGGTGCATGCACATGATTGCAATAAAATCATTGAGTTCTCAAGAAATCCTCGAAGGTCATTGATCTCCATGCACTAATATCTGGCACAACTCCAATATGGGGTTTCTTAGATGAAATACTGGAAAAAAGAACTAGATTTTGGCTTCCCTTGGCATCAACCTATTATCCACCTTATTGGTGTCACTAACCTCCTTGGCTTCTATAGCTCCTTCTCTAGTTTTTTTTCCTTGGATTGGAGATGAAGACAACTTCTCATCTCCTTCCATCTTAAATATCCACAACCTTCTTTTAGTTGTGTATTTTCTTGGGTGAAGCTCAAGATGAAGTTGCAAACACTTATCTTCTCAATGTACACTCAACTTGAAATAGTGGAAAATTTTCATGTTGCTGCTATAAGGACTACCTGACATACTCCTCCTCTCCATGTGCCTTTGAGGTCCCTGTTGGACTAGAGAAGTCTTCTTTCCATTCTTCCTCTGAAATAAATCTATCATGTGGCATGTGGCTTGCTTCTCCCAGCAAGATGCCACTTAATGGCCTTTCTTCCCCAAAAAAGAACATGCCTCTTCATATCAACAACTTGAAATGTTATGGCCTCTCCTCTTGCAACAATGATAAAAGAGGAATGTCTTATTTGAGGCGGACCTCTTGGTATTCTTATTCTTCTTCTTTCCCTGGTTGATCTTCTTGTTGCTTTCTCTGAGTGCAAGTGTAGGCTAAATTTGTGAGGTTTTCTCATCACCGCCCTCTTTCAATTCTCCATAACAAGAATGAGGTGGAAGTGGGATGCTACCTTCACTTGCTGATGCTACTCCTTCTCTTAATGAGAAAACCATCTCCAACATGTCTTTGGCCTTCAAAAAAGTTGTCTTCATGGTCATGGGCTTTCCCCCTTTTCTATAAAATCTTAGGCCTTTATGATTGTCTCTTTGTGTAGCTACGGTAGGGATTAGAATTCCTTGACTTCTCTTGCATATCCCTTGTCCATCATAGCTCATCTACCTTGGGAGCTTTGAACCAATTCCTCTAGTATTATTTTTGAAGACACCAATTTTCTCTAAATAAATTTCTATGAAATGAAAGCTTACCAGGGTGGTCTCAGTCATGGTGTTGGAATCAATAGTGGCAATGGAAGGTTTCCTTTCTTCTTGTTTCTCTAGGATAGTTGATTATCTAAGGCCTCCTCCTTATTTTCCAAGTCTTGTTTTAGTTGTTCCATCATCTATGTGATCCTATCTTCTTTCCATCTATCCAAAAGAATGCCTTTCTCTCCCAAGTGTACAATTTGGGGTCTATGCTTACACCAATCTATCATGACCCCAATGAGGGAGTCTTGGAATTATTCAAACTATTTCTTAAGCATTTGGAATAGTTTTGTAGAGGTATCAAGGTGCTTCTCAATCTCTTCCATCTTCTTGTTGAACATCTATACATGCACTTTCAAGTGCTCATTCTCCTCGCAAAGTTGAGGATTTCTATTCCTTAGGTATTCTAACATTTCTTTTCTCATATTAACCATGGCGAGGTCTACAATGTTCTCTTCAATGTTTTGGTATTTGTCATGGTCGAGGATACAACTAGTCTGATACCATCTAATCCATAAATGAGGGACTCATAGCCCACTCGCTTCACCAATGTGGATCCTTTGTGGATAATCTATTTCTATCTCATCTCTATATTAGGCTTGTATAGAGTGCCATGTCTTTGAAAAGGCCACTAGGCCTTTGTGCTCTACCCTATATAAGGTTATTTGCTCTTCTTTATTTTTGTATGGCTGTAAGGATCTTTCTTTGTGTAACCTCTCCTCTAGATTCTCACCGACTCCTTCACTTACACAACTTGTGAGAGTCTCATAACATTATTGCAGAGCCTATAAGTGCAAACTACCAAGCATGGAAGCCTATATGTAACATCCCTGACCACCAATAGGTCGGGCAACGCTACTACACAAAACATTCACATATATACATAGATATATAGCATGCATTTTAATCAATTAAAAAACTTAATCACAATAATCACAGAATTACTGTTACCATTCAGATTCTAATGTAATAGACAGTAAATCAAATATGCAACGAAATTCATTATAACATTTAAGCATCACAAATCATGCATCAAATACATAATTAAGCACATAATTGATACTTATCTTTTAGTCGGAGTAAATCCACAAACTACATGCAAACCTTCCACGAACCTCCTAGCCTTAGACCATGCTACTCATCACTCTCAACAGTGGGTGATCCCTGAGCTGGGACTAAGCTCCACCCCAGTCAAGGGAATCCTAGACTAGGCTGAGGTTACAGGAAATTCCAGAGTGCAATTGGAAGGATTCTCTCCAGGAGCCTTCTTACGCCCACTACTCACAGGCTGTCATTCCGCACATGCATGTTCCACCCAGGAGTATACACCTTCACTGTCACATAGTCCATCGACTACTTCAACTCCCTCTCGAGGTATCGACAACAAGTCAGATCAATAATTCTCAAAGCTTTGTAGCTGGTGTTGGACTCTCTCTGGAAGAAAACCACTTCCCATCAAACTCCCTCACCTGGAGAGAGCTGCTCATAGGCCTGACAACCTACCTCTTCAACCACGGGCCTGACAACTCGCTTCTTCAACCAGTTTCAACACAATGAGGGAAACAACAAGGTTCAATAAGGAACAGATGACAGAAGCAATCCACACTCATTCTAGGAACTGCGTGGCCACAACAACCCATAGTTATGATGCCACACAGCTCAGGCAATACACAGGACAACAACCCAAATGGTTAAGGCACAAACTCAGATTTGCTGTGTGGATAAACTTGGGTTCATAGGACACACAGGTCGGCCTTTCCCTCCTGATAGGTTTCCCATATGTGCGTGGTTATGCAAAGGTACAACACAGAGGTAAAATGGGTTCAGACTGAGGATGCATCGGCTTCTCAGGAAAACATCCCAGGTTGGCCTCACAGTTTCGGGTTTCAGAGCTACTTGAGGTATGCAGAGATCAGACGTAGAGGCAACACGGTTCAGACAATGGACGAATGAATGGAGGACGAACCCCCAACACAAGTTGACTCTTCATCTTTAATTGCATGTTCCCAAGTCAACACTTGTCTTCCTGGAGCTACATGCATTCCCTGTTTGCACATGTTGGAGATGCATGCATGGCCTCTCCCAGGACTTAGGATAAAAACATGTCTTTCACACAGCTTTGGAATAATATTAAAATATTATTCTCAAGGACTTAAGCCCCTAAGATTATCCCCTCTTTCCAACCTTTCATCCCCCTTTACCTTACCCACCTTGTGGAAGCTTAGTTCCCCATCACTCTTTCTTCGTGGTCGGTCTGCATGCAACAATGTTTATATTTTATTAATGATTTTGCATAATTACATATATAAAACATGCTCTTGGCCTTTAACACTTAGGCTCTCTAGCCTAGTAAACACATAATCCCACCAACTTATCAACACTCGGCTCACCAGCCTACAAAACATGTTTACAATTCATAAATACAACAAGGGCTCTTCCTTGGGGATATTACAATCCCCTCCCCTTATTTTTTCATTGACCTCAGTGCAACTCTTTACACAATATTAGGAAGATTTCTAAAATCTTCAAAAAGATGTAGGTATTCTTCTCGCATAACATCCTCATGCTCCCATGCCGTGTCCTCAGGACCGTACCAGGTCCACTGGACCTTTAGAATCCCTATGGCTCGATTCCAAAGTTTTTGTCTCTTCCGGTATGCATACAAGATGCACTTGCAAGACGCCTTCTTCTTCCACCCGAATCACATTCCAATCAATCACATGATTAGGATCAAGTATATATTTCTTAAGAAATGAAATATGAAACACATTATGTACAGTCATGGATGCAGGTAATGCAAGCATATATGCAATTGGCCCAATCCTTTCTAGGATTTCAAATGGCCCACAAAATCTAGCTGCCAACTTCAAACAGTTTCTCAGCCTCGGGGACCTTTTATTGGCTTTCACTTTCAGGAAAACATGCTCTCCCACTTTAAACTCTCTGTGGGTTCTGTTTTTATCAGCATAGCTTTTATGCCTGTCTTGGGCAACCTTTAAATTCTGCTTAATTTTTAGCATTTTCTCTTCCATTTCGTTTAGCAACTCTGGCCCAACCACTGCTCTATCAACTGGATTATCCCAGCTTACCAGAGTATTGCACTTTCTGCCATAAAGTGATTCAAATGGGCTCATATTCAATGATTTTTTATACCCATTGTTGTAGGCGAATTCTACTAAGTGTAGGTAGTCTTCCCATTTAGATGGTTTGTCCATCACATACATCTTTATAATATCTTCTATCACTTGGTTCACCCTCTCTATCTTCCCATCAGACTCAGGATGATAGGCTGTGATGAAGTTCAGATTCGTTCCAAATCCTTTTAACAATCCCTTCCAGAACTTTGAGGTAAATTTCAAGTCCCTGTCAGACACAATTGTCTTGGGAATACTGTGCAATCATGTTATTTCCCTCATAAAAATATCAGCAACATTAGCTACCTTGTGAGTAGTCTTTAATAGAATAAAATGGGCATCTTTCGTAAGCTTGTCCACCACCACCATGATTGAATCATGCTACTTACCTATCCTGGGAAATCTTGTGATGAAATCCATTGTCACTACCTCCCACTTCCACTCAGGAATGGGTAAAGGCTGTAGCAACGTCCCTGCTGGGTGCCTATGCT
The DNA here is from genome assembly GCA_032191745.1 of Picea mariana. NCBI lineage: Eukaryota > Viridiplantae > Streptophyta > Pinopsida > Pinales > Pinaceae > Picea > Picea mariana. Next base: position 354,347 of record JASDQU010102055.1, read on the forward strand.
AAGCTTTAACCTTCTAGCATTCCATACATATGGCGATGTATTCTACAATTTTTTTCTTCATACCTAGCCAAAAGTAATGGCTCTTGATTGTTGCCATAGTTTTTTGATATATAGGGTGCCCTGCATAAGGCACATTATGCATTTCATTCAAAATCATAAGTTTCAAGTCCTGGACATTAGGTACATAAATTTTTTTTTTGTACAGAAGTGTTCCATCGGCTTCCAATTTATAATTTTCCACTTTATGTGGCCTCTCACCTTGTTGTATCTTTTCTACCAAATCCCTGTACTGCAAATCTGCATTTGCAACTTCCAAAATTCGGCCCTTAATATCAGTTCGGTACATGCTAATGGTTTTAGCATGTAATTCATGCAGTCTCCTGCTGAGTTCATCAACCACTTTGTTTTCCTTTCCTTTAATATGCTCGATATCAAAGTCATATTCACAAAGAAACTCTAACCACCTACTCTGCCTAGCATTTAAGGTTGGCTTATCAAACAAATACTTCAGACCGTTATGGTCTATCCTCAGTTCAAACCTCCTTCCCATGAGTCAATGCCTCTATTTCTTTAGAGTGTGAACAATAGCTGCCAACTCCAAATCATGAGTTGCATAGTTCCTTCCGTGCTCTTTCAACTTTCTGGATTCATAACAAATTACGAATCCATTCTGACTGACGACTCCTCCTAGTCATTCTTTGCATGCATCTGTACAAACTACAAAGTCTTCATCCGGGTATGCAATTCTTAGGATTGGAGCACTGGTTAACAACTGCTTCAATAGCTGGAAGCTTTTCTCACAATCCTCTTTCCATTGAATTTTCTTCTCCTTCCTTTGCAAGGATGTGATAGGGTGAGCTATCCTTGAGAATCCTGCAATGAACCTTCTGTAGTAGCCAGCTAGACCCATAAAGGATCTGACTTCTATCACATTCTTCGGTGCTAACCATTCTTTGATGACCTTAAACTTCTCAGGATCCATGGCTATCCCATCATTTGAGATGATGTTCCCCAAGTAATGGATCTGCTTTTGATAAAACGAGCATTTACTCAACTTGGCATATAGCTGGTGCTCTCTTATCACTTGCAACACCAGCCTTAGATGTTTTTCATTCTCTTCCTCCGACTTGGAATACGCCAGGATGTCATCCAAAAATACTATGACAAACTTGTCTAGATATGCTTTGAATACTCCATTCATTAGGCACATAAAAAATCAGGCGCATTCGACAACGCAAATGGCACCACTGTGAATTCATAGTGACCATACTTTGTTCTAAAGGCGGTATTGTTGATGTCTTCATCTTTTATCCTTACCTGGTGATATCCTAATATAAGATATATTTTCAAAAATATCTTAGCATCCTTCAATTGGTCAAAGAGATCGTTGATCCTTGGCAGAGGATACTTGTTCTTAACAATCACTTTGTCTAACTGTCTTAAATCGATGCACAATCTCAATGTTCCATCCTTCTTATTCACGAACATGACCGAGGCTCCCCAAGGTGACACACTTGGGTGTATATACCCATTCTTCAGAATCTCTTCAAGCTTCAATTGCAGTTCTTTCAACTTTGGTGTACTTATTCAGTAAGGATCTTTTGATACTGGAGTTGCTCCAGGCATCAAGTTTACAGAAAAATCAATATCTCTCTTCGGGGGTAATCCGGGTACCTCCTGGAATACATCTTGAAACTCTTTTAGTACTGCATGGTCTTCAATATTTGATACCTCATCCTTAGATTCTTTCTCCACATCGGCTGCAAATAATTGACAGCCTTTCCTATAGCACTTCTTCAGCTGCATTGCTAAGATTTCTCTGATAGAAACAACTCTGGGAATTCCTTGGACTATTCTTCGATTCCCCTCCTCATCTAGGAAAATGAATGCCTTGTAACGACAGTCTAGGATGGCATGGTGTTGGTCCAACCAATCCATCCCAACTAGACAGTCATAAGAACCTAAAGGTAGAATGTTCAATTCAACCTTTGTGCTTAGTTCATTCATGTCCATTGGACATGACTTAACTAATTTCGTAACTTTTCTTTTGGCTCCTGTAGCCAACTGCACTAACCAAGATTTCGCATGCTTTCTTCTTCGTAATTGCAAACTTTCCACCACTCTAGGATCTATATAACTATGGCTAGCCCCTGAATCAATTAAAATATTAAAGGCATGGTTGCTGATCATACTCTCCACTTCAATCATGTGCGACTAATATTATGTTTTCTTGTTGTCTAGGGCTGCGTAGATCCCTGGTATTCTACTGCCCATGTCCTCCACTGTTTCATCTTGCTGAACATTATGGGCAACTCTCACTTTTCCATTTTTGTGGGGACAATCTTTGTACTTGTGGTTTCCCTGACGGCCCCAACATTGAATGGGCGTCTGCCTTGGCCTTTGTCCCCCTATGTCATTCGTTCTCGGCTCTCTAAATGATGGTTGCCCTTGAGGACTGTTTCTGAAAAAAGGAGGTTTGTTTCCCTTCTGCTTCTGCTCTTTCTTAAACTTCTTTTGGTCATCCCAAGCCTTTTAAAAAGTAGGCTTTTATCTTTGCTGCTCATATACGCATTTTTATTTCCTTATCATTTCTTCCATAGTCTTAGGGTCATCATATTGAATCTTGTCTCCAATGGAAGGTGGTAGTACACTCAGATACCTTTGAATTTTGACAGCCTCATCCCTGATGAAGGGAACATATTTCAACAACTCCAAGAACCTTTGTTCGTATTCATAAATGGTCATGCTGCCCATCTTGAGTTCAAAGAACTCTTTCATCTTTCTGTCACAATACCTTTTAGTCAAGTATTTATTTTCTAAATACCTCTTGAATTCTTTCCAAGTGATATATTTCTATCTAATGTGTTGCACCTGCACAAGTTGATCCCACCACATGTATGCTTTTCCTTTCAGTTGATACATTGAAATTCTTCCTTCGGCATGAGAGGAATAGTTCTATAGTTGGAAATATTTCCTCATGCCAAGCAACCATGTCTCTGCATCTTCCTCCTTATGTTCTCCATCAAACATAGGAGGCTTAATCTTGCTCATTTCTCCCTTTAGTTCATCTACTCTAGATCTCCTATGTTTTCTGGTAGGCGATGGGCTTGAACTTCTACATGCCTCCTTATTGGAGTGTTTCGGGGAGTGATGATTGTTAGGACCACACAATGTACCTTTTTGCCTATACTTTTTTCCACCATTATACTCTTGATCACCTGCATTTAGACTCATACTATCACTTTATCTGATCATCTCAAAGGTATACAATGTCCCTTCTCATTACTATATGCTTAATCTATTTTGCATGATATTTTACATCACTCTCGTATGTAACCATTGATTAGAAATGCATAAGTGTCCAAAACTGCAGATTTGTATTTAAGGCCCATTGTTGAAACACAGAACTGATGCTGAAACACGGAGCTGCTACACAGCCCGAGGTCGCAGATGCTGAAACACGGAGCTGCTACACAGTCCGAGGTCGCAGATGCTGAAACATGGAGCTGCTACACAGTCCGAGGATGCAGATGCTGAAACATGGAGTTGTTACGCAGCCCAGAGTTGCAGATGCTGAAACACAGAGGAAACTGCCTGAACCGACGATGCTGAAACACAAGGAAGCCGCCACAGTCAGCGGTCAACGCAGTCAGAGTGAAATTCACGTGGCTGAAATAGCCCACGAATTGTGATGTTGAAACAACATCAGCAACGATGAGAAGAAGCTGTTACACCAGCCACAACAACAATACCTCGTTCAGTTCCTGTAATAGCATTCGGTTGCGTGAAACCAGGACATCCTATGCTGATTTAGAAAGAAGATTCGATCTAGGATAGGATTTAGATATGCATTCTAATGATTGTATCGAAGGGATTTCCTCTTTAAATCAGAGGAAATCACCATTCGAAAGTCGAAGTTTTTATGTATTGAAGCAACTCCAGAGAAGGGGGACGTGTTCTATTCTTTCCAAATTGTAATGTGATATTTCGACAGATGAATATAAGACTGCTTTAAGTATCCTTCTGTAGCTTTTCATTCAGGGGAATCTTGTGAGAAGGGAGGGCCCACCTTCTTCACAAGATTCACCCATTAGTTAGAAGTGTGTTAGTATAATTTCTGTTCATGCTTTGTTTAAACTTTCGTTTGCTGAAACACTGTTTTTAATGGATTCTGCTTTTGCTGAAACACTACTAACTCTGTCTTAGTTTATTGAATGGAACTTGTAATTCTTTTTATCAGCAATCTTGTGTGATGATTTTATGAGGCTAGCAGAGATTTGGTTAAAGGTTCATGCTTAGACAAAAAGGAATCGGAACATCATACCCTCTGTAGGATTCATTTACTGCTGCAAGTGTTCTAGCCAGAGGTTCGGTTAAAAGGTTCCTGCTCAGACAGGAAGGAATCCAAATACCTCGACTTCTGTAGATTTCATTTACCTCAGCAAGTGTGCTAGCCAGAGATTTGGTTAAAGGGTTCCTGCTCAGACAGGAAGGAATCACAACACCTTGTCTTCTGTAGATTTCATTTACCT
>JASDQU010102056.1:0-15284 GCA_032191745.1 Picea mariana
CAGGTAGAATCCTGCGTACTAGTATGAGTCTGCACTAGTACATTGTTGTAGAATGTTTTCTTAATAATAATCATTGAAGACAGAGACAACAACAGCGGTGGTTTTCTCTCAATCCGGGTTTCCACCTTAAATCCTGGTGTTCATGTGTGCTATTCATCTGTGTTAGTTTATTTTGTTGAATTACTGTTTAAAAGACATCTGATGAATGAATAAATCCATAATAAGATCTCTGGATTCACTACTGTTTTCATAAGAATATACAACAACTGATCTCTATAAAGTAGACTAAGATTTTTCAGTGAAAGAAAAGTTAAAAATTGATTGATAGCTCAAAATACTGATTCACCCCCCCTCTCAGTATTTTCCAACAGAGTTAACTAGCTCAAGTATATAATCACCTCAAGGTGTCATTCAGAAGTACACTCATACACTTATTCATTTCTTATCTTTATTGAAATATAGTAATATTTTTCTAAGGTTGTAGCGTCATTTTTTTGAGGTAGCAAAGAAGGGTCGATGACGAAAATCTCAGAGTTACAGTAAAACCCTAGTTTCTGAAGTATACATGAGCTGCAGGCCTGCAATGGAGTGTATGTACGTGGGTTGTAGTAGAGGAAAGAGCGTATGTATGTGGGTTGTATAAGGGAAATTCATGTACATATGAAAATCTCATGAAAATTTTAAGAGATGTTGGTACCAGGTCCCTAGATTCTGAAAGAAAGTTCACAGGTCACCATTCTACAGGATTAGGTCAGCTACAAAAGATCTAGTATGGTTATTAGTTTGTTTTGATGCTCATATTTTCTTATGATGTTGTGAATGATTGAGGAATTCTTGGTATGGTTGGTCTTGTACTTGGATATGGTATATGTTGTTTAGTTGAATGAGTGAGCAACACTCTTGAGTTGATTATATATGATTGAGGGATATCCATGTTGTATGGTGATGTATACATGAGGGGAATGAATAGGCTCTTTGAGATACTTTATCGATGATATGGTACTGATCTACAATGGTTGATGATATGGTATATGGCATAGGTTTTACATGGTTGGTGCTCTAGTCCATGATTCACTATTCATTTTTTATGTATATTTTGGTTCATGATTGATGCATGAGATTGTATGTATATTGGTATACACTTGATGCATGGTATGGTAAGGTTTAGTTGGTCGATGAGAAAATATAGATTGATGTGACAATGACAGAGACATTGATAGAGACAGAGTGACAGTTACAGTGGCAATGACAGTGGCAATGACAGTGACAGTGGAAGTGGAAGATTTTGTGATAGAGACAATTAGTCTACATTTATATTATAGGGCGATTGGATGGGGAAATGATAGGTGGTTTTAGGCACCTTCCAGTTGGATTTGGAGAACTCAGGGATTTGTAGCCTCCTTTTGGTTGGAGCCAGAGAATTTAGGGAGTTGTAATTTCCTTCAGGTTGGAGCATGAGAAAAGGGATTTGGAGTCTTCTTCCAGTTGTAGCTAGAGAATCGGAAGTTGGTGATTCCAATGAATGTATTCTTTTGATATATAATTAAAAACATTCCATGGTTTTATCCCGTTTGGATTTCCACATAAATTCTAGTGTACTGTGTATCTATTGTGATGTAATGTTGTTTATGATTATACTATTGATTATATATTGAATGCTAATGATAAACTTCTGAATATTGTTGAGGAATAATTTATGGTTAAAAGTACTATAATTGTTCATTATTGTTTCACCCCCCTCTTAGTAATCCAACAATTTCACATTGTTGCATGCACTTGGGTAAGTGTGCAGGAATGACTCGGGAGTGTGCATAGAGCTGAGTTATATATATGTATATATATGGTTGTATATGTATTGAGGCCAGAGAGCCTATGTGATTATTAGGCTAGTGAGATGAGATGTAGATAAGTCAGTGCACCTGTCCATGTAAATATAATCAATGTTATTTATAAAATATTACATTGCTGCACACAGATAAACTCAAACAAAAAGAGATGGGGGGATGAATCCACTGGAAAAGGAAAAATCGGGGGTGAGACTTAATCCTTAGGGGAATATTTTAAAATATTTCTGGAAATGTGTAATGTTGGATAATTATTTTATCCTAAGTTCCCGAGGGATCATAATGAGTCACCAAGAGGATTATGATACTTCTTAAGGTGACAAATAAAAAGTTGAAGGAATGCAATATATATTACTGGCCTTGGTATATTTTGGGGGTTATCCAATTATTCAAAATGATTGATGTTTTAGGCTCTCTTGTGCAGAAGGGGGTCAGACTGTATGGAAAATATGATTATTACCTTATCTTCATAGAGAATCTTGTAAGGAGTTGTGGGGTTTTTTAATCAGTTTTTTAGCTATTGAGGAGGTGGGATGTCAGATCCATGAGTAGTCTCTCTGGATGAAAGATTGGTTGTTGAGGAGGCGGGTTGACATGCCCCTGAGCATACTCTCCAAGTGAGATTTTGCTGAGAATTGTTCCCTAGTGTGCTGGGAATTAGTTGCAGGGATCATAGAATTCCTTTATGGCCTATTGTTGGTAACCTAGAAGGGAAATGGGGCAGTCGAGGGACTGGTGAGTAGAGAAGGGGAACACTTCCTTGGGTGGGATGTGTGCATGGGGAATGAGGGACTGGAGGTTAGTTGTAGTAGTGGGAACCTAGGACTGAGAAATTTTGTTGAGATTCAAACCTTATCTTGTTTCTAAGAACCTTTTTTCCCTAGTGGAGTTAAACCCCATCTCAGGGGTGTCCTATTGCTGAAATATTATGAGAAACAAAGTCTATCGCTGGGAGGAACGTCTGCGTTATGCGTGCATATGGTGAATACCATAAAAGATAAGTGTTATTTATGTGTTGTATTATTTATTGTGTGTTTATTTATCTGTGTTTGACATGGTTTAATTCTTTTATGTTGTCACATATAAGTAATTGTTGTTATTATGTTTAATATTTCTCATGTATGTAAGTGTGGTGTTGTAATTCATTATTGTAGTCGTGCATAAGTATGACAATTATTGTTTGTTTTTCCTATTAAACTAACCTTGTGATTTTGGTTATGAGTATTCAAGAAGAGGATTGAATGGTTAGGTGCAGAGGAAAGTAGCATGCATGCACAAGAGGTTGGAACTTATGTGTGTGCACATGAATTTCGACCTCGCACATGAGGAAATTGGAATTGGTATGTAACACCAGGGTGGTTGTGCACCCTTTTGTGCTATGTGATTAGTATTTTGATGTGCATAGATTTTTTAGTTACTTTCATTGCTTAAAGTTGTGTTAAAAGGAGAAATTGTCTCTTGTTGTTATAATTTGTGTGGCGTAACTCAAGCTTGGATTGAGCACGTTACTTCAAGTGATATTGCGTGGAATTGTGTTTAGAGTAGAATACACACATTTTATTTTGGATTAGAATTTATCAGTAGTATTTTGGAGATGTTATATTTTGGTTGATTCAGAGATACAGAAGTTGAGGTTGTGTGATGTGGCCCAGCTTCGGGTGGATAGGGACATCACATATCAGAGAAAGGAAATCCTTACTAAAATGATTGAGTAGTTTAGGTTTTCATATTCACTATTTCAATCTTGAATAGAGCCTCAAAACTCATCCTTGGATTCCTTATATGGGAAGTATGGAAGGAAATAAACCATCAGATCTTCAAAAAGTAAAGCAAGGAAATGACCAAATTATGGGATCAAATCCAGAGGGATATTAGAGAAACAATCTTGGTTTTCAATTGGATAGATCAAGAATGACAATGCACAAAAAAAGGAATCCATCATTCTTCAATATCTTGTCCTTCATCATGATCCCCTCTTATCAAACAAAGCCAATATTATCCCCTTAAGCTTCCTCCCTAGACAAATGGAATCCTCCACCTAAAACAATTATCAAATTGAACTTCAATGGAGCATTGAAGGGAAACCCAGGATCTATAGGTATGGAAGGGGCTTCAAGAAAGAATGAGGGGGAGATCATAAGGCTTTATTCAGAGAACACGGGAATAGATAGAAACAATAAAACATAATTGCAATCTCTAGAATGAGGCCTTTGCATATAATCCAAAGAGGGATATAGTAAAATAATATTGGAAGGAGACTCCATAGTCATCATCCAAATGCTATAAAATATGCAACATGGCTCGATCATATGAAAAATATAAATGGGGTGAATACTGGAGGGATATCTCGAATAGATTTAGACCCTCCTCCCATTGATAGAGTTTACTATCCCCTCCCATGTTCTCCGTCCAACCAACAAATTGGTGGATAGACTGGAAAATGAAGGAATCTCCCAAAACCACTAATGCTTATTTAGTCATTGGGATTCTCATTCTGAATATCCTCTTTGATACGAAAAGATCTTTTAATGACACTAGTTGATTTTTTTGCATGAGTTAAATTATCACTTAGGAAAATGATGAAAGAGGAATAATTACAGAAAAAACATGACAACCATAAATCCATATACATATATGAACATAATAATGAAGAAAAACAAACCATAAAACATCAAAGTGATAACAGAGTTAGACAATCGCACCTACGTCTCCGGGTCTTTGTCTCAGTGGGTGAGGTTTTCTTATTTATGTTAAAATATTTAAAAGTACATCATAATAGTTCCAAAAGGATTTCAAGCTGATCTTCTCTCATTCTACCATATCTCAATAACACAACAAAACTGACGACACTGAAAATGGATGAACGAAGCTCCCAGAAATGGCCCGCAAATGTTCTCTCCTCAATGGCTTCTCTGCATAAAAATCGGTTTGTCTTTGCAATTATTCAACATTTCCTTGTTTTTAAGATCCCCCCATGGCTTCAAGAACCTTTGGTTTATATACACTTGAATTGGGTAACAAATTCCCAACTTCCCCCCAAAGTCTGACCTCAAAAAGGGCCCAAGATCCACCAAAAATGGATTAAATCACCCCTAACAGGATGAAAATCCATTAAAATCTTTATAATAAAGTCAAAAACCCACTAATTGAAAAATATAGGGTGCAACCCCCTTGTGGTCTGGCCCTTGGTGATATATAATGTTTCCATGTGGTCAAGCGCTAAGATGGTGCGTTGGCCCCTAGTCTTCAACCCCCAAACTCTAGCCCTCAGTCGCATGTATCCCGATGTGGCCACTGCTCTAAGATCCACACGCTAAATATAGTTAACCCCCTGGTCACCAACCTTTGGTTATGCCCTTGGTCAGCATGCTAGCTCAATTAACCGAGGCTAACCATTAAACCTCCATGCCAGCAATATTATGGTCTGGGTCACATGCTGCATGTAGAAAGAACCAGGGCTTAACACCCAAATGGGCTACACCATAACATATCTTTTCCAAAATTGAAAAGAGTGGTCCCATTGTTATATGGTGGTTGTTGCGACTGGGGGTTGGGGATAGGCCCCAACCCTTTGTTTTTCTTTGCCCGAAATACCATACAACTTAAATATTAACTTAACTCTATGGTTAACAAGCACTACCAAGGGTGGGATAGTAGCCTGACCTTGCCAAAGAGCTTGCCACATGGACTAGAGGTCACGGGTTCAAACCCAATGGACTCCCAAACAAATTTTTCCAAAAACATTAACCAATGAATGGGTACCACATGGTAGCCCATGACTGTGCCACGTGGCACCGTACCATTCACCAAATAACCACCACATCTCATATGCTAATTTGTACACCTGTCAGTTGTCATGCCCAGACAACAACCTGCCAACTTACTGCCATGTCAGCCCATGCCACATGTCACCCTTGCAGTGCTACCACGTGTCACAATTTGACTCGTCCACATATGCACCTGTCCACATCAGCATGAATGCACCCTGCCACGACAGATGTATGACCGTACGACCTATAAAATCAACTGCCACTTCAACACTTTACAGATTTTACAGACTATACAATCAACATTTTTTTGCTTATTTAGTGAAACGAACAGACCGCGATATATTTCTCATACGACGCTTGTTTGAGCCTGTTCAAGTTGTGTTGGGTTCGTATCAGCGAGGTGTATGTACACGTCCGTTTTAAAGAAATTATGAGAAATTTGATTTTTAGGCCTTTGTGGACCCATTTTGGTCCTGATATCCAATTCTGGATCACACCTCCCCACTAAAGACCTTTTGTTCCTCCAAAAGTTTACTGACCAATCATCAAGTGCAAGATAAACCACCACACTTGTTCCCTGTATTTAAATTGTGTCATGTGCATATGTCTCATCAAGATCAACTGTAAAACAATCATGATAACTGACAACATATTGTTAGTCAGTTGTACCCTGTCACATCTTATTGAAGCCACTATCATCCATGTTGACAACATTACTAATGATAACATCATAAATATGACTGCAAATGAGCTAATATATTTGTAGTATTTGCACAACATTAGTTTATCCTAAAGCAAAGTGTGATTGATCTTCCATTCCACAACCATCTCATGTTCTCTCTTAAGATCAATTACTTGATTCAAAACAATTATAGGTGTGTTGCTTGCATGAGTTGCCTTTCTTAATTTTTCCATTGTTTGAAGAGATCGATTTTCTTTTAAATGATGAGCATGAACAACATATTCTTTGTCTCCTTTGATTAAGTGATATTTATTTTGTTCCCTATAGAATATTTCTTTGTGATCATACAAGTAAGGATTTCCTAAGACCATTCCACATTCATTGAGTGGAACCACATCACATGTTACCTCATCCACGAACTTAGATGAAATTGCAAATTTTAATATGCATTGCTTTGTTTTGTGCAATTTATGATTGTTGCTAATCCATTTAAGTGACTAAGGCTTATGATGCATCTGAGGTTTTAATCTCAATTGTTTAACCAATTCCTTAGATATCAAGTAACTTAGATTTAGATCCACTATCTATCAATGTGTCAACCTTAGTATGCCTCATTATGACCCTTATGTGAAACAATTTACTTCTAGAATCAAATCCATCACCAATTTTACCTACCAAACCAACCAATGAGACTTTAGATTCATCACTCGAATCTGATCCCAAGTTTGTTGGTCGTGTTGTTGCTGCAATTGTTTTCCTCCCTTTCCTTTCCTTGAACCACTTTGGTCTCTTCTTGGGATGCAATTTCCAGCAATTGTACTCATCATGCCCTTCCTTCTTGCAATGCTTGTAAGAGGGCTTCCCTTACTTTCTTTCCACTGAATTTCCCTTCTTTCCATTCCACTTCCTTTAGTTCTCTTTCCTCAAAGACGATTCCCTTGATACACCAACTTTTGTTTTCCCTGCCTCAATGTATGTAGCTTGAACATAAACCTCATCAAGATTAGTAGGTCCAAACATAAATACATTATTTCGAATATGTGCAGGTAAACCTCCTATATACTTCATAAGAGTTTCTTGGGTATGTAAATTAATATCTAACATCAATACCATTTTACGAAAACCATCTATGTATTCTTGCATTGTTTGTCATTTTCTTAGTTTAATACCTTTCCATTCAATTAAATCTTTATCTTTATAACCCAAAGGATAGAATTGATTTCTAAGTGCTGAAGAAAAAACTTGCCATGATGTAAATACATTACCCACTTGTTGTGTGCCATTTTGCAACTTACTTTTCCACCAGATGAGTGATGTGCCTGCAAGACAAAGCAAGGCGAATTTGATTTGAGTTGCCTCATCCTTGATTTTTTGAACACTGCAATAAACCTCCAGATGTCTAACACAATTACCAAGTCTCTCTGCATTGACTTCACCATCATACATGGGTAATTCAAATTTTACATCAAGCTTAAGTAAAAGAATTTATTTTTTCTGTTTATGGACATGTTTTCTTACAGTGGATTTAGAACTTGAACTTGAAGAAGAAGAAGAAGTTGGTGGAAAAGAATGAGGTGAAGGAGGAATTTGAGGAGGATCCTCTCCTTCTTCACTTTTGACCTTTGAAGATTCACCTAGAACCGGTCTCTTCCATTCCAATTAATTCTCATATAGAACCTTCATCATCTCCGACATGGCAAAAAACGTTTTTCGAAACTCTTTCTCATCATGGGAAAGTCCCTCTTCTGACGGCATATTCTCACTTTGAGAAGTTCTCTTTCTCAATTAAATCTCAAGATTATCTTCAACAAGTTCACCTTCACCAAGATTCATCCTTTCCTTAGTAATCATGCAAACTCAAAAACCAACCATCAACTAGCTCTGATACCACTTGATTCGTAAAGATCTTTTAACGACAATGGTTGAGTTTTTTGCATGAGTTAAATTACCATTTAGGAAACTGATGAAAGAGGAAGAATTATAGAAGAAACATGAAATCCATAAAGAAATATATAGATTTGAACATAAGCATGAATAACAACAAACCATAAAACACCAAAGTGATAACAGAATTCAACAATCTTGCCTACGTCTTCGAGCCTTTGTCTCAGTGGGTGAGGCTTTCTTATTTCTATTAAAATATTTAAAACTACATCATAACAGTGCCAAAAGGACTACAAATGGATCTGTTCATGTTCTACCAGATCTCAAGAACCCAACAAAATGGATGGCACTAAAAACAGATGAACAAAGCTCCCAGAAATGGCCAGCAAAGGCGCTCTCCTTAATGACTTCCCTACATAAAAATGGCTTTGGCTTTGCAATTATTCATCATTTCTCTGTTTTGAACCTTTCCCCATGGCTTCAAGAACCTCTGGTTTATATAGACTTGAAGTGGGTAATAAATTCCTAACTTTCCCCCAATATCTGGCCTCAAAAAAAGCCCAAGATCCTCCAAAAATGGATTAAATCCCCCCTAACAGGCTGAAAAATCCATCAAAATATCTATAATAAAGTCCAAAACCCACTAATTTCAAAATGTAGGGTGCATCCCCCTTGTGATCTGACCCCTGGTCATATATAGCACTTCCATGTGGCCAAGCTCTAAGTTGGCGTGCTGGCCCCTGGTCTTCGGCCCCCAAACTCTGGTCCTTGGTCGCATGTATCCCCATGTGGCTACTGTTATGAGCTCCATGTGCTAAATATAGTTAATCCCCTAGTCTCCATCCTTTGGTTACGCCCTTGGTCGATGGGCTAGCTTAGTCAATTGGGTATAACCACTAAATCTTTGCACCAATAGTATTACGGTCTGGGTCACATGTTACATGTAGCGAGAACTGAGGCTTAACTCCCAAATGGGATACACCATAACACATTCGCGCCAAAACAAAAATGTGTGGTCTCATGGTTATATGGTGGGTGTTGCGACTGGGGGCTAGGGCTAAGCCTGAACCCTTTTTTTTTCTCCACCTGAAATACCATACAACTTAAATATTAACTTTGCACTATGGTTAACAAACACTACCAAGGGTGGGTTGGTAGCATGTCCCTTCCAAAGCCCTTTCCACCTGGACTGTAGGTCACAGGTTTGAACCTGGTGGACTCCCAAACAATTTTTTCCAAAAACATGAACCAATGAATGGGTACCACATGGAAACCCATGATTGGGCCATGTGGCACCATACCATTCACCAAATAACTGCCATGTGTGATACGTTGATTCGTCCACCTGTCATTTTTTATGCCCAATCAACAACTTGCCAACTCACTACCACGTCAGCCCATGCCACATCGACTCATGCCAATTGTACCTACCACGTCAACCCGTTCCACGTGTCACCCTTGCAGCGGTACCACATGTCACAATATGACTCATCCACATATGCACCTATCCACATCAGCACCAACTCACCTTGCCACATCAGTTGTACGACCATACAACCTGTACAGTCAGCTGCCACGTCAACACTATACAGATTGTACAATCAACATTTTTTTGCATGTTTGGCGAAACAAACATACCGCGATATATTTTGCATACAATGTTCATTTGAGCCCGCTCAAGTTGCATTGGGTTCGTATTGACAAGGCCTACACACATGTCCGTTTTGAAGCCATTCCAAGAACTTTGTTTTTCAGGCCTGCCTAGATCCATTTTGGTCCCAAGATCCAATTCTGGATCACTCTTAGCAAGGAATGTCTAGAACTGGCTAAGATAGATTTCCCTTCCCTGGTTGGGGTGGTAGGGAGCCAATATATCCACCATGCCTATGGCCAATTCTCACACATGTCAACTGATGTCTCTCCCATTGAATCCTTATGTGGCGAGTTGACCTGACATCCCATTTCAATTCACAATAAATGCAATGTGTACCGATGAAGGGATCATCCATTTCCCCCATGCACATGAAGTTGGAATTGTTAATTTGATATCCAAAGCAATGAATGCCATGTCCATCGCATGTTTATTGCAACATCATTTTACATTGTCTCCAAACTCTCGTACTCATAGAGGAATTAACGTGGAAAAAACTGAAACTATTGGGGTATATTCCCCACGAGCACTTGGAACTAGAAATATCTGGATGTTTTAGTGGAGTTTGATTGTTCAATCCTTGAATTTGAATGTGACATGACTCTAGGTTACTCAAAACAGTTCAATGAACATGGATTATAGTGGGCATCAAAATTCAGTTCCAAAGGGTAATTCGATCCTCTCCAATCACTCCTTTGTTTCTAAGTTCATTTGTTGGTTTTTGGTTTATACCAAAGGGTCTTGGGATTGCTCCTCATATCATGGTTTAAGTCCTCCTCTCCAACAAGAACTCATGTCAAGGGGGGAACCTAGTTGGAGGGGATAACAAAGAAGAGGCAGATTCCCAGCCCCATGAGCCTAATTGGTGGACAAAACGTCTGTTGAAGCCTTACGGACCTTCACACTATTAAAGATTCACATGAAATTGGAAATTGCATAGGATGGCATCCTCTTGTACCATAGCCTTGTTCCAGATGAGGAAATTGAGACAAAGATCTATAGATGGATTTTAGATACCAATTCCTCATGCTCTAGAGAGATGAAGTACCACATTACCATAAACCTCTAATCGCACATGAAAAATCTCTTGATGAAAATGCTAATAGAGAGGGATATAGATCACATTGAGACACTAATGAAAGCATAGTACCTTCAACTACAAATCAAGATAGTGGACCATAACATCACTCTTCTTGTAGACAATGTATGTTTATATTTTTTCTGAACTAAGAACATTAGGCCTAAGAAACAATTTTTCTGTTATTGGTATGGTTTCCCAAGCAACAGACCAATAACATAGTAGATTTAATTTATCCTTATGTTAATATGAAAAGGTCACTATTAACGTTATATATATATATTTATATATTTCTTTACCACTTTAGGACATTTTAAGTATAATAGTAAACAATAAAATGAAAAAAAAATATTTTTGATGAGATTGTTATTGAGATTCAATTCATTTGAAAGCATTTCATAAAATATAAAAGTTTTTTTATATTTAAAAGAAAAATATATTTACATGTAGTTTGTTATATATCTTTTATCTCATCATCATAAAAAATGATAGTTTTAGTAATAAATGTTTAGATATATTGATAATAATTAATTAAAATAATTCTTTGACTAATAAAATATTCTTTATTATATTTTAATATAATATATAAGTAGAGGATCTTGTGGAAAAAACTAGATATGAGATTGTATTTTTGTAGCATTGTTTATCACTTCCCCTTCCCTTATGGGAAAACTAAGCTAGTAAGTTAGGATAGTGAGATATGGTGTTGACCCAAGCAGAGTTTGTGTACAACAATTTAATGACAATATCTAAGAGAAAGTCTCATGATTTCCAAATTGTGAATGTAATACCATGGAGAGGTGTGACATAATCATTTGTAGAAAGCATAAGGAGGGGGCATACTT
Source organism: Picea mariana (assembly GCA_032191745.1). Taxonomy (NCBI): domain Eukaryota; kingdom Viridiplantae; phylum Streptophyta; class Pinopsida; order Pinales; family Pinaceae; genus Picea; species Picea mariana. Next base: position 11,755 of record JASDQU010102056.1, read on the forward strand.
AGTCAAATATTATTGATTATTATTCCATATAATATATAAGTGGAGGATCTTATGTGACATAATCATTTGTAGAAAGCATAAGGAGGGGGCATACTTAGTCAAATATTATTGATTATAATTCCATATAATATATAAGTGGAGGATCTTATAGAAAAAATAGATATGATATTTCACTTTAATAGCACTGTTTATCACTCTACTTATGGGAAAACTAAGCTATTAAACTAGGATAATGAGATATGGTGTTGGCACAAGTAGAATTTGTGTACAACGATTCAATGAGAATATCTAAGAGAAAGAGTCATTTCCAAATTGACCATTAGGAGGAGTGACATATTTGGAAAGTGTGCATGTAGAGAACATAAAGAGAGGGAATGAACACAAAACAAAAAATATAATGGATAAAATAAAGAGATGAGTAGAGAGATGATAATAAAAGAAGAGAGAATAAATTTAAAGAAGGTAGCCTTAGGTTAGCACATCTACAAAAGGAAATGTTTTTTAGAGGAACATATAACAAACTGATGGAGAAAATAGAACTCTGTAGGATCTAAAGAACATTTTAAATAATTCTTATGGGTTATAATTTCTTAACGGCTTAGATGTTGATAAAATATGCAGTGTGCACAACAACAACAATATGACATAAAATGATCACTAACCAACTCAATTGTATTCATACCAATGCTATATATTTATAGTACAATGGGTGATGCCACCTCATAGAGAAATATTCTGTAGATCCTAAAATCATTCATGATGAATATGATAGGAAATATTAACTAAATCACTTAGTCATCATTGAGGATAAATGATTATTATCCTAAATGAATAATACAAATTATGGTGACATGAACACTTTTTGATTTCTAAAGTAAGTCATAGGCTAACAAATATCTCACAAACATTGAACATGGAATATTTGTATGATTACCATAAACACATAAATGAGAATATTGTTGATTAAAAGGAACATATTCTAGAGTGAGAAAGAAAAGAGATCACATAGATATTGGAAGTAAGAGTTACATGTAAGAAAAAGAGTCAAAATACCGAAGAATATTGGTTTAGTTGGAAGATAAGAGATTGCAAGAAAGTTTGGCTAAGTCAAGTGGCCACTACATGAACATGCTACCCTAGTTCTGTGAACAAGAGCTCAATTTTTAAGTTACAATGAAAATTTTATGTAGGGTGTCGATATGGTTTCACATGTGATGATTTTCCTTCATTCTACACACCCATTACATCTATTGTATTTGCATAGACAATGACATCTCTATACTCTTTTTTTGGTCTTTGATTACTCTATCCTTGGAGATAATACCATTTTATTTGACATGTACATTCTCCAAATGGAGTTCAAATTCTTCATGTATCTTTTAGTGACCTTATTGAATCTTATCTTTTTTCTCCTTTTGAAGTTGTAATGTGATCCCCTCTATCAAATTCTCACTTCCTTCCTCAATTCTAGATTTCATTTCTAATTTTACATCATCAATATTTAGGGATTCTTCAACATTTTTGTAAATTTTCTCTTCAAGTTTTTTTATGGTATCTTCTTCAATTTGTTTGGTAACATCTTCATCCTTATTCTTTAATTTAGACTCATGTAATTTCCTTTTTTTAACATCATTAAGATATTCTTGATTATTCTTATGTAACCTTTTTATTTATTCATATTTCTTTTTTAATTCTTCCTTTGACTCATAATTTCCCAACTTCCCTTTGCTATTATTTTCTTTGTTTAAGTTCTTAACCTCCTTAATTAGTGATACATTAAGGGATTGCATATTACATAACTGGTAACCCTTGTTATTAATATATTCTTTTAATTCATAATTATCTTTCTCTAAATTGGAAATTTTTTCTTTAACTTCATTGAATTAATATTCAAATTTATGCATCACTTCCATTTTTAAGTTCTTGATCCCTTATATTGAGGTTGCTTTATCTACAATTTTAACTTTTGTAAGCTCTTCCACTAATATAACTTCATTGATAACAACACTAGGTTTTCCATGTTGATTGAGTTAGTGTTAATACCCTTATCTATGGTTAGGACTTTTTATTTTTCCTTATTCTCATTCTTCAACTTCTTCATTTCTATAAGAGAAGTTTTATTATGATTTCACAAATGAGGAATTTCAACATCTTAGGATGATAATTTATTTTTAATATTTCATGTACCTCTTTTGTGAGTGTTTTTCATATTGTTATTTTTTTGTTGTATCTCTTTTATCTATTGTTGAAATTTGTGAATTTTTGTATCTTCCTTCTCCTAAGATTCTTGGTCGCACTGAATTGAAACATCTTGTCAAACTGATACTTGTTTTTTTGCTTGTAAGTCACAATTTTCTTTCTCTAATGCTCATAGTTTTTTCTTGAGGTATTTTTTCTTTTTAAATCACTCTTCTTATTCAGATTCCAAGATATGCACTTCATCTACAAGAGATTGGTTTTGTTCACATAACTTATTTACTAGAAAATATTGTTCCTTTTGAAGTTATTCTACTTACTCATAACTTTGTTGTGGTGATCTCTTGTTAAATTGGATTAATTTTATAACACTTTGCTCGAACCTTGGAATATATTTTTTATATTAATATTTGACCTTCCTAAGAATATATCTTAAGAACATACATATTTTCACCCTTTATTTACTTTAACAAGAAATCTTTTATAAACTTTAATATTTCACCTTTTGTCAATATTTGTCAGACACTTGGTCTAGATTGATGGAAAGTTGGATAGTTGGTTGTCAATGATGTCAAGCCTTGGAGAGTGATGTTGTATATTGATGTCAACCTTTAGAGATTTATTTCAAGCTTTGAGTATGTATGGTATCAAATTTCAGTAGCCCCAATACTATGGTTAAGGGACTTAAGTTTGTTTGATGTATAATGGTATGTAGATCAATGAATATGTAGGTAATACTATTCTAGATGGATATTACATGTCATGCCATTTCTGGTGATATGTGGAATGTCACATAACTCCTCACGGTTAGAGATTTATGGCCATGTGAAGTTGGAGAACCCTCATGAGTTATCTAGAAGCCCCTAAAAGGTCAAAGAAGTCAAATTATTCTAGAAACCCCTAGAAAAAGTTGACTAGTCAAAGTGGGTGAAACTAGGAGTTAAACATGGGTTGAGTTGTTGCAATAAGAAAATAAATAAAAATAAATTGGTTGCAAGAAGAAGTGGAGAGTTTACTATTTGTGGATAAAGTGGTTATAAGTGGACAAGTGGTTAGAAGTGGGTTAGCCCTAAAACAAGGAAGTTGGGTTAAGTTGGTTAGTAGGTAACCCCTAGAGGAAGCTACTTGGAGAGTATAAATAAGAGAGAAAGGGTCTCCTATTAGAACCTATTGAGGACATTGAATATTTTATTTTTAACACCTATTATTACCTATTGAGCACTTTGAATATTTGATATTTATCACATATTAACACCTATTAGAACTTATTACCTATTATCACCTACTATCACCTATTTAGCACTTATTAACACCTATTAGAACCTATTGATCTG
>JASDQU010102056.1:18822-37255 GCA_032191745.1 Picea mariana
TTCCTCTTCTTTCTCTTACAGTCTCCTCTCTCAGAATACAATACTCGCCAACATACATAGCCGTAATACATTTCCCTCATAAAAGAGGGTTTCCTTCTAGGGAAAAAAACCTAACATAATCTCTATCGTAAGATCTGCGACCTTATAATGAATGGTCCAGATTTACAATGAAAGTACAATATACTTTTACAAGGAAATTTTTGCTTCGGGGGCTTCGCCCGCGAACCCCTGCTGGGGGCCTGCTTGCCCCCAGACCCCCCAGCCAGGGGGATAGCCCCCCCGGACCCCACAGAGGGGGTACCCCCCCTTTGCACTCCCCCGTGTGGAAGATTGTGCATACTTCTGGGCTGTAAATACTTCATGGGGTATAAACACGGCTGAAAGTAAAAGACCTCTAAATCAAGAAGATAATCAGGCTCCACAACCAACAATTTGTAACATTCAATGTCACGTGGGGCCACATAGGCATTTATTTCTTGAACATTTCTTTTATAATCACTGCAATATGCAACCTTATGTACAAAATTAGTACAATAAAAGCAATGACCATAAAATAAATTTTCATACCTGGGAGTGAATGATCATCTTTGTGGTGTAGTCCTTTTGGATTTCTGCCTTGACTAATCATGATCATGATTGAAACTTCTTTGTGGTTTGAACATGGATGGTAATCCTGAAGATGTGTCTTCAATAGTTTTATTAGATTATGATTGAACATGATTCCTTCCTTCGAGTACTTCTGTATAAATCTTTCTGTTTTCTTCATTCTTCTTTTCTAGCAACCTAGAGTGCTTCTCTTCATTCTCTATAGCTAATGTGGATGTTTCTGTCTCTTCAATGTTCTTGTTGAGCTTGACGATTTTACTTCTTAATGTGACAACTTCTTATTCAAGATTCTAAACCTATTATTCTTTCTTCATTATCTGAGACTTCATGACTTATTCCATTCTTTTCGCTTCTTCAAGATGGATTTTTAAGGTGATTATTTCTTCTTCAAGTCCTTTCTCTTCTTGACCAAACTCTTCCTCAAGCTAGTTTAGATCATTAGTTCTTTCCTTAAGATGATCTGTCAATATCTTATCTCTCATTTCTTCTTCTTCTTTCTATGCTGCTATGTTGGCTTCCAAATCTTTCTTTTGATATTCAAGATTTTCTTCGATCTTTCTAGCTTCTTCTAACTGAGTTCTTAAGTTCTCGATGACCTATTAGGCTTCTTTGAAAATTTGAACACTTTCCTTTTGTTTCATCAAATATTTCTTGAGTGACTTATTTTCTTCTCTTTCTTTTCTTAGTTCATCTAAAGCACTAATCAATTCTTCTTTATAATTGTCTTCTTTTTTAATTAGTTTTTTTGTCTCATTTCCTTCATGGAATTCTATTTCAATATATCTGCATTTTTCACAATTAAATCAAAACAACATACCTCTATTGATTATGTACTCTTCATCTTATGAATATGTTTGACATTGTGAACATATTTCTTCTTGATTTGTACCTGCATCTTCTTTAGCATTTTATGAATCCACGGTGGGTGAAGAATATATGTCATGTAACTTATCCCAAATTTCTTTAGTTGATGAACATTTACCAACCTTTTTTCTTACCCGATTAGGTAATCCTTCTGAGATGAAATCCATTGCTATTTTGTTATTCTTCTTAAATTCCTTCTTGGTCGTAGTCTTTTCCCTTTTTGAACTATCATATCTTGTAACACCTGATAGCCAAATATAATGCCCCTATGCATGTAAAAATACTTTCATGCTTCTACTCCATATCTCATGCTTTAACCCATTCTGACCATTAAACAATGGTACTCCATTCTCAGAATACTCCAAGATCTCCTTCCAGTGGTTAAACTGATTTTTGAAGGAAGCCGCTCTGATACCAATTGTTGTATTATTTAGAGGAGGGTTGAATCAATAATAGAGCAATGTAATCCTTTTTAACCACAAAATGCAAGTGTTATATCAATGTATAATTATCATCCAATAGTTGTAGAGTAAATAAACAATGAACAAATGAGTAACCATACACATACACAGTACACCAATGTTTTTACGTGGAAACCCAAAGTGGTAGAAAACCACATAATGCTTTTTCTTATATGTCTTTAAGAATTACATTCATTGGAAGCACCAACTTCCTTTGTTTTCGATTTGCAACTAGAAGGAGGATCCAACCCCCTAGTTTCTCAGGCTACAACCTGAGGGAAGCTCCAACTCCCCAATTCTTTGGATACAACCAGAAGGAGGCTACAACCCCCTATGTTCTTTGTATACAACTGAAAGGTGGCTACAACCACCTGTCCTTCCCTCGTCCTACCACCCTGTTGTAGAAGTAGAATGATGGAGCCACTATCACACTATCATTATGAGATATATTGATGTAAACCTGTACTAATCAACCTGCACCAAACAACATGTAACAACCTGTACCAAACAACCTGTAATCGACTTGTACCATAAACAAGTGCATCAACCATGCACCATCATATACCTCAACCTGTACCATCAATGGGTGCATCAGACATGCACCAAATATGTACCAATCATGCATCAAATAAACATAAAATATGACTCATCGAGATGTACCAACATCATCAACTATACACCTCATGTATGTGCCAACTCATCAACTACTTGTCTCAACCATGTACCCAACATGTACCTCAACCAAAAGCCCTCGTCAATTTCATTATCCAAATTTGATTTGTAACTTTGTAATAGACCTGGTGTATACGATGACATACCTGCAAACCTTCCTTAACTTTAACAACAAGAGACTAAACTTTATTTTAGTCTCACATGACTAATTTTGGATTAGTCAACAACCCTAACTTGAAATAATCATAAATATGTCCCTGTAATGAATAAATATCCAAAAATCATACATAATGTTATTCAGTGTCTTTTATGCAATTCTTCTAGGTTTCAGTACTTAGAACCTCTTAGGAAAAGAGTTAGAGAAAAAAATGGCATATCTTGTTGAATTCTGGCTTATTCTAGAGAGGGAACTTGTAGAGTGTGCCCCACATGGAATATTTGTTGTATGGATCTGAAAATGGTACATATAATACTACAGATTGTACTCTAACAAATACATTTTTTCTTACTAAATTTGGATATGCTATGAAGAAGTTATGACATTTTTTCCCAAAATACCTTAGAAATCATCATCAAAATAATTTATCCTCCCTTGAATCTCCTCCTTCTTTACTTCACCTTCCCTCTAAAATTTTCCTTAGATATCCTTTGGTTACCTCAGTCACTTGTAGATATTCAATATGCTCAAGTGTCATTAAATGATATACCCTTGCCTCTTATTTATACTTTTATGTAGCTTCCTCAAGGGGTTACCTTCTAACCATCTTAAACCACTTTCCTTATTTTAGGGCTAACCCACTTCTAACCACTTGTCCACTTAATAATTTCTCCATTAACTTTATTATTTAAATAATTTCTTTTGTATCCACCTTTACTTATAGTACACTCATCAAATCACTTTATTATTTAAATAATTTCTTCTCTGCAACCAGTTTGACTACTTTGACCTTTTGGGGCTTCTAGATGGCTCATTAGGGTTCTCCAACTTCACATGGCCATAAATCTCTAACCGTGAGGTGTTATGTGATGTTCCACATACCACCAGAAATGGGATGACATGTACTATCCATCTAGAATAGTATTATTACCTTCAAATATATTAAAACTCGTAACATTATACATGAAACAAACGTGGGTCCATTACCCAAACCTTTGTGCTACCTGAATTTGCTACTGGACTTTCTTCAAGGGTTGACATAAATGAAAACCAACCCAAATAATCAACAATGTACTTATAAGAAAATGAAAAGAAATGAAGAATAATATGACCCTAAAAAGAAAAAGAAAATTCAAAAGGGTGGAATAAATAAAAAGAAGTTTTTCAACAAAATCCTTTGCATCAAGGAAGATAGTTCCTCATCAGACAAAGATGAAGTCGGCGAAAATGATACATAAAGAGTACTATTCATGGAAACAAAAGAATCCAATGAAGAAAGGTCCAAATAAGAATATGAATAGGTAGGAGTCGATTACAGAGAATAATTTTTGAGTTCCATAGAAGTTATTAAAAGAGAAAAGAAGAAAAACAAGTCACTACATGAATAACTAACAAACAAAGAAGAATCTCAAAACTCCAAAGAAGTCAAACATATAATCATGAAGCTAAAAATATAAGAAAAATAATACAAGAGGATTAAAGGAGCACTCAGAGGACAATCAAAATAAAGAGATAGGACCATTTAAGGCTTGGAAGCTGAGATAATCACTCGAAGAAAAGATCTTTATAAGAAGGACATGCAACAATATAGCACCAAGATATTGGATAATATCATTAACAATCAAATATCTTACTATGAAAGATCTAGATTGGGATACAATTAGACATAGAAAGAGAAAGGTTCAAGCTCCAAAATGATATAACAAGAAGCAGAACCAAGAAGTTATGTAAAATCTGTCAGAGGTCCCTCGAAATAAGAAGACAAAAAAAATCAAGGGGAAGATTACAGAAACATTGCACCACCCAGAATATTCAGAAGTCAATATGAGCAGCAACCAGTTATAGAAATACTTCAAGAAGAAGAAGGATTCAGAAGAGCGAAACCATTTATAAGATATTCCACTCTAAGGTATCAAACTATTTTTCTTGGTTCATGTTATTCATGTTATAATTTTGGGCACAAAGTTGTGAATTGTAGAGACAATACCAAGAACAAAACCAACAATGAGGGATATACAATAAATAGTTATTCAAGAATATCTCATTAAACAAGAGTAGAAGCTACAACATATTTGGATCATTAAGTGATGAGGTAGAATGCTACGAGTGCAAAAAATTTGGACATATAGTTAGGTATTGTAGACTCATTGTTCCTCCAAGGGAACCAAAGAATAATNTTGACAATGGATTATCAAATCCCATGACAAGTGATAAAGATAGGTTTTTGACATTGAAAAAGGAAAGATATGGATCAGTTTCATTTGAGAATGAAAACTCAACCATGATTATTGGAAAGGGCACAATCAAGCTCAGAAGTAAGGATTCCAGTGCAGGAATGTTTTATTGGTCGAAGACATGAAACACAATCTACTAAGTGTAAGTCAAATGTGTGATCAAGGACACAACCTTGTGTTTGATTCAAAGAAGTGTGAGATAAGGAAAGAGGAATCATGAAATTTGGTAGCTACAGCTATAAGGACTCCAAGCAACATATATGTTCTAAATGAAATAGGAAAGGAAAGATATTGCTTAGGAAAGGACAATGAAATTTGGCTCTAGAATAGAAGAATGGGTCACATAAATTTTGATAATCTTGTCAAAGTCCACAAAAATGAAGCAGTAAGATAAATTCTCGAGATCTCGAAGCCAAAAAACATTATATGAAAGCATTGTATACAGGGAAAACAAACCAAGACAAAGTTCAAGTTAAAGGAATACTACACAACAAAACCACTTGAAATTGTACATATTGATCTAGTTAGACTGACAAGAAAAAAAGGATTGAAAGGTGAACATTACTTCATGCTACTAGTTGATGACTACACAAGAATGACTACAGTTTGATTTCTAAACAAGAAGTCAGAGGAATTCAAAATATTCAACACATACAAAGAGATGGTTAAAACTGATATAGAGCTGAAAACCAAGTGTTTAATATCGGACAATGGAGGAGAATTTACATCAAATTAATTCATTGAATTCTGCAGTGAACATGGGCTAAAGAGGTAATTCTCAGTAGCCAGGACACCTTGACAAAATGGAGTTGTTGAAAGGAAGAACATAAAAATACATGAAATAGACAGAACCAAGTTAATGGATTCCAAGTTGACAGATGTCTTTTGGGTACAAGAAGTGCATACAAACGTTCACATTCAGAACAAAGAGATGCTCGGAAGTAACAATGATAAGACTCCATATGAACTATGGAAAGGAATACCAACAAATGGAAAGAACTTCAGAGTTTTCAGAAGAAAATGCTACATCAAAACAAAATATGGAAGAATTGGAAAATTTGATTCTCGAGTCGATAACGACATATTGGTTGGTTACTCAAGCAAAAGGAGAGCATACAATTTTTTTAATATGAGACTAAACAAAATAGTGGAAAACATCAATGTGGCATTTGATGAAACATATGGTCGAAAGATAAAACAAAGTAGAAAATATTTAGTAGAATAGTATCATGAAGAAGATTTGAAATAAGAACAAGTAGATGAAGAATCAAAAGAAGAAGAAGAGTAGATAGAAGCAGAGAAATAACAACAGGATATTCAAGTACCTCCAAAGACAATCAACATACAAGTGCATAAGAATAATCCATCATATCAGATTATTGGATATAAATATGTAGGAGTTGAAACCAGAAGAAGAATTTGTTCATGAGAACAACAATGTCTAGTACTATCGTCTACAATTGAGACAAGCAATTTTGAAGAATCTAGCAAAGATGAACATTGGGTCAAAGCCATGGATGAAGAGTTAGATGAACTTGTTCCAAGACTAAAGAATAATAATGTCATTGATACAAAGTGGTCTTCATGAACAAATTGAATGAGGATGGACAAGTTCCAAGAACAAAGAAAGATTAGTATGAAAATGATACTCTCAAGTTGAAGGTATAGATTTTGAAGAGATGTTTTCCCCAATTGCTAGGATGGAAGCCGTTGGACTAATACTAGCTTATGCATACTCCAAGAATATTAAATTGTATCAGATGGATGTGAAATCAACATTCCTAAGTGGAGATATAGAGGAAGAAATTTACATTAAGTAGCTAAAAGGATTTCAGTTATCAAAGAAGGAAAGTTATCTTTTCATATTGAAGACGTATTTATATGGTATCAAGCAAGCCCCCAGAGCATGGTATTCGATACTGGACATATTTACAAAAACAAGGGTTCACGAAAGAAAATGAAGACAACAATATCTACATAAAGGTGGATTGAAACAATATATTGATTATTTAGGTATATGCAGATGACATTATCTTTGAAAGTGACGATGACATAATGAGTCAGAAGTTTTCCAAATACATATAACATGAGTTTGATATGTCCTTTCTTGGTGATTTAACCTTCTTTTTGGGACTACATATATGTTTGAGAAAAAAAGGTATCTTCATCTCTCAGGAAAATTATATTAGAGAAATGTTGAAGAAATTTGGAATGACAGATTGCAAACCAATAAATACTCTTATGCATACAAGTTGCAAATTGAGAAAGGATGATGACTCCAAGGATGTAGATCAAAGACAACGCAGATCGATGATTGGTAGCCTAGTTTATGTGACAGCTTCTAGACCAAACATGATGTAGGAATTTGGAAAGGTTGCAAGGTTTCAAGAAACACCAAAGGAATCACATGTTATGGTAGTGAAGAGGATATTCAGATACCTCAAAGGTACATAATCATTTGGATTATGGAATCCAAAAGGGAAGGATCTATATATTGTTGCCTACACGGATGCAGATTGACCATGTTGCATTGATGATAGAAGAAGTACAAGTGTATCATCTTTCTACTTGGGTGAGTTTATGGTATCATGGTTAAGAAAGAAACAATCATCAGTATATTTGTCCACATCATAGAAAGAATACATCGTAGCAACAACATGTTGTACTCAGGTTCTTTGGATGAAGAATACTTTGCAGGATATGTAGGTAAAGTATGATGAGCCCATTTCAATAATTTGTAACAACAACACCACCATCAATATTTCAAATAATCTAGTGATGCACTCTAAGTCAAAGATCATTCTGATCAAGTATCACTTCTTACGAGAACATGCTACACATAAGAACACCAAGCTAGAGTATGTTAGGACAAAAGAGTAGATTGAAGATATCTTCACCAAACTGCTTGTAAGGGGACCTTTTGAGTATATGCAACAAAAACCTGGAGTAGTTTCTTCCCCATAGTGATCCACTCAACATGAATATTAACTGGACAGGGGGAGAGAAACAAAACACTTGAAGTAGTTCAAGTAATGAAACTTTTGAATTATTTTCATATATACATCATGAAATTACATGAGGAAGCACCATGAAGAGAAATTTTTGTAGAGTTAGTAGATGCTTGTAGATAGGGGGAGAAGCCTTGGATGAGGAATATCCTTTACCATCAATGCCAAAGGGGGAGAGATAAAGAGTAAGGCATGGAGAGATAGAGGGAAATTGGTCACAGGGGGAGCATGAGCATAAGGCTTGCCATGCCTAAGTGTTGCCATCAATGCTAAAAGGGGATATTGTTGGACAATTGGTTTAGAAATTTAGTTTTCATTGATGTCAAAAACCCTTGGAGAGTGATATTAGAGATTCATGTCAACCCTTGAAGAATTTTGGTAGCCCTGATGGTGTGGTTTTGGTACCCAAAGTTTAATGAAGAATATGGATAAAAAGGACAATGTGAATGAAGGAAAGACACTCATAGATGGATAGTAATCATCTTTTTATTTTCATTGATATGTGGAACTCCACGTGGTTCCTCATGGTTAGGAAGATATGGCCTTGTAAATTTGGAAGCCTCGAATAGTGGACAAGAATCCCCTAATTTGTTATAAGTCTTGGTCAAACGGGTAAAGTTGTTGTAACAAGAAAACTCTAGAATCCCTAAATTAATGTGAGTAGTTACCTAGCTCAAGTATATAATCACCTCAAGGTGTCATTCAGAAGTACACTCATACACTTATTCATTTCTTATCTTTATTGACATATAGTGATATTTTTCTAAGGTTGTAGGGTCATTTTTCTGAGGTAGCAAAGAAAGGTCGTTGACCAAAATATCAGAGTTACAGTAAAACCCTAGTTTTTGAAGTATACATGAGTTGCAGGCCTGCAAGGGAGTGTATGTACGTGGGTTGCAGTGGAGGAAAGAGCGTATGTATGTGGGTTTTATACGGGAAATTCATGTACATATGAGAATCTCATGAAAATTTTAAGAGATGTTGGTACCAGGTCCCTAGATTGTAAAAGAAAGTTCACAGGTCACCATTCTACAGGATTAGGTCAGCTACAAAAGTTCTAATATGGTTATTAGTTTGTTTTGATGCTTATGTTTTCTTACGATGTTGTAAATGCTTGAGGAATTCTTGGTATGGTTGGTCTTGTACTTGGATATGTTATATGTTGTTTAGTTGAATGAGTGAGCAACACTCTTATGTATGGTACAACACTAATATGGTTATGAGTATTCAAGAAGAGGATTGAATGGTTAGGTGTAGAGGAAAGTAGCATGTATGCACAAAAGGATGGAACTTATGTGTGTGCACATGAATTTCGACCTCACACATGAGGAAATTGAAATTATTGTGTGACACTAGGGTGGTTGTGCACCCTTTTGTGCTATGTGATTAGTATTCTTATGTGCATAGTTTTTTTAGTTACTTTCATTGCTTAAAGTTGTGTTAAAAGGAGAATTTTTCTCTCGTTGTTATAATTTGTGTGGCGCAACTCAAGCTTGGATTGAGTGTGTTACTTCAAGTGATACTGTGTGGAATTGTGTTTAGAGTAGAATACACACATTTTATTTTGGAGTAGCATTTATCAGTAGTATGTTGGGGATGTTATATTATGGTTGATTCAGAGCTACAGAAGTTGAGGTTGTGTGATGTGGCCCAGCTTCGAGTGGATAGGGACATTACATATCAGAGAAAGGAAATCCTTACTAAAATGATTGAGTAGTTTAGGTTTTCATCTTCACTATTTCAATCTTGAATAGAGCCTCAAAACTCATCCTCAAATTCCTTATATGGGAAGTATGGAAGGAAATAAACCATCAGATCTTCAAAAAGTAAAGCAAGGAAATGACCAAATTATGGGATCAAATCTAGAGGGATATTAGAGAAACAGTCTTGGTTTTCAATTGGATAGATCAAAAATGACAATGCACAAAAAAGGAATCCATCATTCTTCAATATCTTGTCCTTCATCATGATCCCCTCTTATCAAACAAAGCCAATATTATCCCCTTAAGATTCCTCCCTAGACAAATGGAATCCTCCACCTAAAACAATTATCAAATTGAACTTCAATGGAGCATTGAAGGGAAACCCAAGATCTATAGGTATGGAAGAGGATTCAAGAAAGAATGAGGGGGACATCATAAGGCTTTATTTGGAGAACATGGGAATAGATAGAAACAATAAAACATAATTGCAATCTCTAGAATGAGGCCTTTGCATATAATCAAAAGAGGGATATAGTAGACTAATATTGAAAGGAGACTCCATAGTCATCATCCGGATGCTATAAAATATGCAACATGGCTCGGGCATATGAAAAATATAAATGGGGTGAATATTGGAGGGATGTATCGAATAGATTCAGACCCTCCTCCCACTGATAGAGTTTATTATCCCCTCCCATGTTCTCCATCCAACCAACAAATTGGTGGATAGATTGGAAAATGCAGGAATCTCTCAAAACCACTAATGGTTATATAGTCGTTGGGATTCTCATTCTGAATATCCTCTTTGATACGAAAAGATCTTTTAATGACACTAGTTGAGTTTTTTGCATGAGTTAAATTACCACTTAGGAAAATGATGAAAGAGGAATAATTACAGAAAAAACATGACAACCATAAATCAATATAAATATATGAACATAAGAATGAATAACAACAAACCATAAAACATCAAAGTGATAACGGAGTTAGACAATCGCACCTACGTCTCCGGGCCTTTGTCTCAATGGGTGAGGCTTTCTTATTTATGTTAAAATATTTAAAAGTACATCATAACAGTTCCAAAATGATTTCAAACTGATCTGCTCTCATTCTACCATATCTCAATAACATAACAAAACCGACGACACTGAAAAATGGATGAACGAAGCTCTCCGAAATGACCCGCAAATGTGCTCTCCTCAATGGCTTCTCTGCATAAAAATCGGTTTGTCTTTGAAATTATTCAATATTTCCTTGTTTTTAACCTCCCCCATGGATTTAAAAACCTTTGGTTTATATACACTTGAATTGGGTAACAAATTTCCAACTTCCCCCCAAGATCTGACCTCAAAAAGGGCCCAAGATCCACCAAAAATGGATTAAATCACCCCTAACATGATGAAAATCCATTAAAATCTTTATAATAAATTCAAAAACCCACTAATTGAAAAATATAGGGCGCAACCCCCTTGTGGTACGACCCTTGGTGATATATAGTGTTTCCATGTGGTCAAGCGCTAAGATGGCACGTTGGCCCCTAATCTTTAGCCCCCAAACTCTAGCCCTCAATTGCATGTATCCCGATGTGGCCACTGCTCTGAGATCCACGCGCTAAATATAGTTAACCCCCTTTTCACCAACCTTTGGTTACACCCTTGGTCAACAGGCTAGCTCGACTAATCGGGGCTAACCATTAAACCTCCACATCAATAGTATTATGGTCTGGGTCACGTGTTGCATGTAGAGAGAACCAGGGCTTAACACCCAAATGGGTTACACCATAACATATCTTTTCCAAAATTCAAAAGTGTGGTCCCGTTGTTATATGGTGGGTGTTGCAACTGGGGGTTGGGGATAGGTCCCAAACCTTTGTTTTTCTCTGCCCGAAATACCATACAGCTTAAATATTAACTTTACACTAAGGTTAACAAGCACTACCAAGGGCGGGCTGGTAGCCCGACCCTACCAAAGAGCTTGCCACATGGACTAGAGGTCACGGGTTCGAACCCGATGGACTCCCAAACAAATTTTTCCAAAAACATTAACCAATGAATAGGTACCATGTGGCATCCCATGATTGTGCCATGTGGCACCCTACCATTCACCAAATAACTACCACATCTCATACGCTAATTTGTACACCTGTTAGTTGTCATGCCCAGACAACAACCTGCCAACTTACTGCCACATCATCCCATGCCATGTGTCACCCTTGCAGTGCTGCCACATGTCAAAATCTAACTTGCCCACATCTGCACCTGTCCTCGTCAGCGTGAATGCACCCTGCCACGACAGATGTATGACCATACGACCTATAAAATCAACTGCCACTTCAGCACTGTACAGATTTTACAGACTATACAGACAACATTTTTTTGCTTGTTTAGCGAAATGAATAGACCGTGATATATTTCTCATACAATGTTTGTTTGAGCCTGTTCAAGTTGTGTTGGGTTCGTATCAGCGAGGCGTATGTACACGTCCATTTTAAAGAAATTCTGAGAACTTTGATTTTTAGGTCTTTATGGACCCATTTTGGTCCCGAGATCTAATTCTGGATCACACCTCCCCACTAAATACCTTTTGTTCCTCCAAAAGGTTACTGACCAGTCATCAAGTGCAGGATAAACCACCCCACTTGTTCTTTATATTTAAATTATGTCTTGTGCATATGTCTCATCAAGACCAACTGTAAAACAATCATGATAATTGACAACATATTGTTAGTCAGTTGTACCCTGTCACATCTTATTGAAGCCACTATCATCCATTTTGACAACATTACTAATGATAACATCATAAATATGATTGCAAATGAGCTAATATATTTGTAGTAGTTGCACGACATTAGCTTATCCTAAAGCAAAGCGTGATTGATCTTCCATTCCACAATCATCTCATGTTCTCTCTTAAGATCAATTACTTGATTCAAAATAATTATAGGTGTGTTGCTTGCATGAGTTTCCTTTCTTAATTTTTCCATTGTTTGAAGAGATTGATTTCCTTTTAAATGATGAGCATGAACAACATATTCTTTGTCTCCTTTGATTAAGTGATATTTATTTTGTTCCCTATAGAATATTTCTTTGTGATCATACAAGTAAGGATTTCCTAAGACCATTCCACATTCATTGAGTGGAACCACATCACATGTTACCTCATCCACAAACTTAGATGAAATTGCAAATTTTAATATGCATTGCTTTGTTTTGTGCAATTTATGATTGTTGCTAATCCATTTAAGTGAGTAAGGCTTATGATGCATCTGAGTTTTTAATCTCAATTGTTTAACCAATTCCTTAGATATCAAGTAACTTAGATTTAGATCCACTATCTATCAATGTGTCAACCTTAGTATGCCTCATTATGACCCTTATGTGAAACAATTTACTTCTAGAATCAAATCCATCACCAATTTTACCTGCCAAACCAACCAATGAGACTTTAGATTCATCACTCGAATCTGATCCCAAGTTTGTTGGTCGTGTTCTTGCTGCAATTTTTTTCCTCCCTTTCCTTTCCTTGAACCACTTTGGTCTCTTCTTGGGATGCAATTTCCAACAATTGTACTCATCATGCCCTTCCTTCTTGCAATGCTTGTAAGAGGGCTTCTCTTACTTTCTTTCCACTAAATTTTCCTTCTTTCCATTCCACTTCCTTTTGTCCTCTTTCCTCAAAAAAGATTCCCTTGATACACCAACTTTCATTTTCCCTGCCTCAATGTATGTAGCTTGAACATAAACCTCATCAAGATTAGTAGGTCCAAACATAAATACAGTATTTCGAATATGTGCAAGTAAACCTCCTATATACTTCATAAGAGTTTCTTGGGTATGTAAAGTAATATCTAACATCAATACCATTTTACGAAAACCATCTGTGTATTCTTGCATTATTTGTCATTTTCTTAGTTTAAGACCTTTCCATTCAATTAAGCTTTATCTTTATAACCCAAAGGATAGAATTGGTTTCTAAGTGCTGAAGAAAAAACTTTCCATGATGTAAATACATTACCCACTTGTTGGGTGCCACTTTGCAACTTGCTTTTCCACCAGATGAGTGATGTCCCTGCAAGACGAAGGAAGGCGAATTTGATTTGAGTTGCCTCATCCTTGATTTGTTGAACACTACAATAAACCTCCAGATGTCTGACACAATTACCAAGTCTCTCTGCATTGACTTCACCATCATACATGGGTAATTAAAATTTTACATCAAGCTTAAGTAAATGAATTTATTTTTTCGATTTATGGACATGTTTTCTTACAGTGGATTTAGAACTTGAACTTGAAGAAGAAGAAGAATTTGATGGAAAAGAAGGAGGTGAAGGAGGAATTTGAGGAGGATCCTCTCCTTCTTCACTTTTGACCTTTGAAGAGTCACCTAGAACTAGTCTCTTCCATTCCAATTAATCTTCATATAGAACCTTCATCATCTCCGACATGGCAAAAAACGTTTTTCGAAACTTTTTCTCGTCATGGGAAAGTGCCTCTTTTGATGACATATTCTCACTTTGAGAAGTTCTCTTTCTCAATTCAATCTCTGGATTCTCTTCAACAAGTTCACCTTCACCAAGATTCATCCTTTCCTTGGTAATCATGCAAACTCAAAAACCAACCGTCAATTAGCTCTGATACCACTTGATCCGTAAAGATCTTTTAATGACAATGGTTGAGTTTTTGCATGAGTTAAATTACCATTTAGGAAACTGATGAAAGATGAAGAATTATAGAATAAACATGAAAGCCATAAAGCAATATATATATATATATATGAACATAAGCATGAATAACAAGAAACCATAAAACACCAAAGTGATAACGAAATTCGACAATCTCACCTACGTCTTCGTGCCTTTGTCTCAGTGGGTGAGGCTTTCTTATTTCTATTCAAAGATTTAAAAGTACACCATAATAGTGCCAAAAGGAGTACAAACAGATCTGTTCATGTTCTACCAAATCTTAAGAACCCAAAAAACTGACGACACTGAAAACAGATGAACGAAGCTCCCAAAAATGGCCCGCAAAGGCGCTCTCCTCAATGACTTCCCTGCATAAAAATGACTTTGGCTTTGAAATTCTTCATTATTTCCCTATTTTGAACCTTTCCCCATGGCTTCAAGAACCTTTGGTTTATATATACTTGAAGTGGGTAACAAATTCCTAACTTCCCACCAATATCTGGCCTCAAAAAGGGCCCAAGCTCCTCCAAAATGGATTAAATCCCCCCTAACAGGCTGAAAAATCTATTAAAATATTTATAATAAAGTCCAAAACCCACTAATTTAAAAATATAGGGTGCATCCCCCTTGTGGTCCAGCCCCTGGTCATATATAGCACTGCCATGTGGCCAAGTGCTAAGTTGGCGCGCTGGCCCCTAGTCTTCGGCCCCCAATCTATGGCCCTCGGTCACATGTATCCCCATGTGGCTACTGCTATGAGCTCCATGCGCTAAATATAGTTAACCCCCTAGTCACCATCCTTTGGTTACGCCCTTGGTCGATGGTCTAGCTCAGTCGATTGGGTCTAACCACTAAATATTTGCACCAATAGTATTACGGTCCGGGTCACATGTTACATGTAGCGAGAAATGAGGCTTAACTCCCAAATGGGATACACCATAACACATTTGTGCCAAAATAAAAACATGTGGTCCCATGGTTATATGGTGGGTGTTGCGACTGGGGGCTGGGGATAAGCCCCAACCCTTTTTTTTTCTCCACCTAAAATACCATACAGCTTAAATATTAGCTTTGTACTATGGTTAACAACCACTACCAAGGGTGGGTTGGTAGCCCGTCCCTTCCAAAGCCCTTTCCATTTGGACCGTAAGTCACGAGTTCGAACCTGGTGGACTCCCAAACAAATTTTTCCAAAAACATGAACCAATGAATGGGTACCACATGGCAGCCCATGATTGGGCGACGTGGCACCATACCATTCACCAAATAACTGCCATGTGTGATACGTTGATTCATCCACCTATCATTTTTCATGCCCAATCAACAACCTGCCAACTCACTACCACGTCATCCCATGCCACATCAGCTCATGCCAATTGTACTTGCCATGTCAACCCGTGCCACGTGTCACCCTTGTAGTGGTGCCACATGTCACAATATGACTCATCCACATATGCACCTGTCCACATCAACACCAACTCACCCTACCACATCAGTTGTACGACCATACAACCTGTACAGTCAGTTGCCACGTCAACACTATACGGACTATACAATCAACATTTTTTTGCATGTTTGGCGAAACAAACATACTATGATATATTTCTCATACAACGTTCATTTGATCCCACTCAAGTTGTGTTGGGCTTGTATTGACAAGGCCTACGCAGATGTCCATTTTGAAGCCATTCCAAGAACTTTGTTTTGCAGGCCTTCCTGGATCCATTTTGGTCCCGAGATCCAATTCTGGATCACTCTTAGCAAGGAATGTCTAGAACTGGCTAAGATAGATTTCCTTTCCCTGGTTGGGGTGGTAGGGAGACAATATATCCACCATGCCTATGGCCAATTCTCACACACGTCAATTGATGTCTCTCCCGTTGAATCCTTATGTGGCGAGTTGACCTGACATCCCATTTCAATTCACAATAAATGCAATGTGAACCGATGAAGGGATCATCCATTTACCCCATGCACATGAAGCTGGAATTGTTAATTTGATATCCAAAGCAATGAATTCCATATCCATCGCATGTTTATTGCAACATCATTTTACCTTGTCTCCAAACTCTCGTACTCATAGAGGAATTAACGTGGAAAAAACTGAAATTATTGGGGTGTATTCCCCATGAGCACTTGGAACTAGAAATATCTCTATGTTTTAGTGGAGTGTGATGGTTCAATCCTTTAATTTGAATGTGACATGACTCTAGGTTACTCAAAACATTTCAATGAACATGGATTATAGTGGGCATCAAAATTTAGTTCCAAAGGGTAATTCGATCCTCTCCAATCACTCCTTTGTTTCTAAGTTCATTTATTGGTTTTTGGTTTATACCAAAGGGTCTTGGGATTGTTCCTCATATCATGGTTTAAGTCCTCCTCTCCAACAAGAACTCATGTCAAGGGGGGAACCTAGTTGGAGGGGCTAACAAAGAAGAGGCAGATTCCCAGCCCCATGAGCCCAATTGGTGGACAAAACGTCTGTTGAAGCCTTCAGGGCCTTCACACTATTAAAGATTCACATGAAATTGGAAATTGCATAGGATGGCATCCTCTTGTACCATAGCCTTCTTCCAGATGAGGAAATTGACATAAAGATCTATAAATGGATTTTAGATACCAATTCCTCATGCTCTAGAGAGATGAAGTACCACATTACCATAAACCTCTAATCGCACATGAAAACTCTCTTGATGAAAATGCTAATAGAGAGGGATATAGCTCACAGTGATACACTAATGCAAACATAGTACCTTCAACTGCAAATCAAGATAGTGGACCATAACATCACTCTTCTTGTAGACAATGTATGTTTATATTTTTTCTGAACTAAGAACATTAGGCCTAAGAAACAATTTTTCTGTTATTGGTATGGTTTCCCAAGCAACAGACCAACAACACTGTAGATTTAATTTATCCTTATGTTAATATGAAAAGGTCACTAATAACGTTATATATATATACCACTTTAGTCCACTGGACATTTTAAGTATAATAGTAAACAATAAAATGAAAAAAAATATATTTTAGATGAGATTGTTATTGAGATTCAAATCATTTGAAAGCATTTCATAAAATATAAAAGTTTTGTTATATTTAAAAGAAAAATATATTTACATGTAGTTTGTTATATATCTTTTATCTCATCATCATAAAAAATGATAGTTTTAGTAATAAATGTTTAGAGATATTGATAATAATTAATTGAAATAATTATTTGACTAATAAAATATTCTTTATTATAATTTTATATAATATATAAGTAGAGGATCTTGTGGAAAAAACTAGATATGAGATTGTAGTTTTGTAGCATTGTTTATCATTGTTTTAGTAAATTAGGATAGTGAGATATGGTGTTGACCCAAGAAGAGTTTGTGTACAACAATTTAATGATAATATCTAAGAGAGAGTCTCATTTCCAAATTGTGAATGTAATACCATGGAGAGGTGTGACATAATCATTTGTAGAAAGCATAAGGAGGGGGCATACTTAGTCAAAGTATTATTGAGTATAATTCCATATAATATATAAGTGGAGGATCTTATAGAAAAAATAGATATGATATTGCACTTTAATAGCACTATTTATCACTCTACTTATGGGAAAACTAAGCTATTAAACTAGGATAATGAGATATGGTGTTGGCACAAGTAGAATTTGTGTACAACGATTCAATGAGAATATCTAAGAGAAAGAGTCATTTCCAAATTGTGAATGGAATACCATTAGGAGGAGTGACATATTTGGAAAGTGTGCATGTAGAGAACATAAAGAGAGGGAATGAACACAAAACAAAAAATATAGTGGATAAACTAAAGAGATGAGTAGAGAGATGATAATAAAAGAAGAGAGAATAAATTTAAAGAAGGTAACCTTAGGTTAGCACATCTACAAAAGAAAATATTTTTTAGAGGAACATATAACAATGGAGAAAATAGAACTTTGTAGGATCTAAAGAACATTTTAAATAATTCTTATGGGTTATAATTTCTTAAAGTCTTAGATGTTGATAAAATATGCAGTGTGCACAACAACAACAATAT
>JASDQU010102056.1:40573-73971 GCA_032191745.1 Picea mariana
AAGGTCAAAGAAGTCAAATTATTCTAGAAACCCCTAGAAAAAGTTGACTAGTCAAAGTGGGTGAAACTAGGAGTTAAACATGGGTTGAGTTGTTGCAATAAGAAAATAAATAAAAATAAATTGGTTGCAAGAAGAAGTGGAGAGTTTACTATTTGTGGATAAAGTGGTTATAAGTGGACAAGTGGTTAGAAGTGGGTTAGCCCTAAAACAAGGAAGTTGGGTTAAGTTGGTTAGTAGGTAACCCCTAGAGGAAGCTACTTGGAGAGTATAAATAAGAGAGAAAGGGTCTCCTATTAGAACCTATTGAGGACATTGAATATTTTATTTTTAACACCTATTATTACCTATTGAGCACTTTGAATATTTGATATTTATCACATATTAACACCTATTAGAACTTATTACCTATTATCACCTACTATCACCTATTTAGCACTTATTAACACCTATTAGAACCTATTGATCTGTATCTACAGAAATACAGTGCTCGTATATTTGATATTTATCATTGGTACATCTTGATAGCGTTGAGGCACATCTTGTATTTCTTAGCATATAGTTGAGGGGTTTTGTGGTACACGGTTGAGAGCTTGTAGTTGTAAAGCGGTTGTGAAGTTGTATGTGTAGTGTGAGGTTTTATATCAGTGATGGTTTGATGGCTAGTCCATGTGAGGGTTATTACACTTGTTCATGATTATACACACATGTATGGCACATGACTAGAGAGACATAGATACACTTGGTTGAGGGATATGTAAGATTATGTATGCATAGGGAACAACTATAGATAATACATAGTGACAGGGTGCAGGTTGATGTGACAAAGGAAACAAAGTGTCTGAGTTTCAGAAAAGGTGAAAACCCTAGCCTTTTGAAGGTGTACATGGGTTGCATTATAAACAGGCTGCACACATATGTAGGCTACAGTATAGACAGGAAACGTACATACACACGATGCAACATATACAATTCGCATACCTATTGGTATTTGTTGGTATAGGTTGAGTTCTATTACAAGATTGATTACAGGAAATTGGTACATGTTGATTACAGGTTGTTGGCACATATTGGTACAAGTTTACGGTGGTATATTTCACAGTGACAATGTTGCAGTGGTTTCATCATTTATTTGACATTTATATTTCAGGACGATTGGACTGGGAAAGGAAAGGGGGTTGTAGCCTCCTTCTGGTTGGTTCCAGAGAATAAGGGAGTTGGATCTTCCTTCGGGTTGAAGCTTGAGAACTAGGAGGTTGTAGTCACCTTCTAGTTGTATTCAGAGAACCTAGGGAGTTGAAGCTTCCTTCAGGTTGGAGCCTGAGAAACTAGGGGGTTGAAGCATCCTTCTAGTTGGAGCTGGAGAATTGGAATTTGGTGCTTCCTTGAATCTAATTATTCACATATAAGAAAATAATTATGTGGTTTTATCTCGCATTGGGTTTCCACATAAATATTGGTGTACTGTGCATTATGTGGATGTGTTTGTTATTGTTTATTATGCACTGATGAATGTTAATGATTATGATACAATAATATATTGATGATGAAAAAATTAATATGGTTGAATAAGTTAAAGGAATAAACATTGCGATTTAAAGGATTAACAAGTGGTATAATTGATCATTACTAATTCATCTCCCCCTCTTAGTAATCCAACAATTGGTAACAGACCAGGTTCCTTCAGGAATCAGTTTAACCACTAGAAGGTAGATCATGGAGAGAAACAATATGTATAAAAATGGAATACCATAGTTTGATGGACAAAACTATGCATTCCAGAGATGAAGAATGAAAATTTGTGTACAAGCATATGGATTTGATTTTTGGATATTAATGGTAGTTGGATACAAAGCACCAATTGTTCCTCCAATAGATAAAAATCGAAAACAACTTGAAGAAAATTATTTGAAAGCCAAAAATGTCATCTTGAATGGTCTGGTTGATTCATTATATGCCAAAGTTATGCAAAGGATATTTGGGAAAAACTTCAGAATGTGTATGAAGGAGATGCCAAAGTCAAGGTAGCAAAGCTTCAAACTTATAGAGGCCAATTTGAATAACTCAAGATGAAGGAAGATGAAAATATTGCAACTTATTTTTTACGAGTTGATGAAATAGTGAATGCAATGATAGAAATGGGAGAATAATTTGATGAATATATAATTGTTAAAAAAGTACTAAGATATATTCCAATGAGATTTGATCCTAAGATCTCATCACTAGAAGAACGCAAATATCTGGATTTGATAAGCATGGATGAGCTACATGGAATATTCACTACTTATGAAATGAGAATAGAACAATAGAACCCAGTTACAAAGGAAGCAACATCCAAAGCATCCAAGAAGACAAAGAAAAGGAGAAATAAAAATCCAAAGTCAGAATGTAGCTACAAGAATGATTCAGAAGAAGATGAAGAAATGGAAAACTTCTTAAGAAAGTTGCAAAATGGAATAGATAAATATAAAGGTAAGCTTTCGTTGAAATGTTTTAATTGCATGTAAAATCGGTCATTTTGCAAATAAGTTTCCTTATTCCAGAAATTTAGATAGTGATGAAGAGGAAGAGACCAAAAAGGAAAAGAGATATCAAAAGGGAAACTGGAAAAAAAAAATCCTTCAAGAAAAATCTGTACTCAATAAAATAAATCTCCTCATCTAGTGAAGATGATGAAACCGACAATGATTCAGAAAAGATACTATTTATGACTAAGGAAAATCAAACAAGAAAATCTAATATTTAAGAAGAATAAGGCGAAGTTGATCTCAGAGCATAATTAATTAGTGCCTTAGAAGAACTAAGGAAAGAAACAATGAAAAACAAGTTACTCAAGAAAGAAATAAACAAAACTAAGAATCTCAACTCAGAGGAAGTCAACCATATAATTAAAAAGTTGAAAGTCTAGGTAGAAGAGGACAGAAGGATTGAAGAAATACTCAGAATTCAACTAGCAGAGAAGGAGAAGATGATTGAAAGGTTAGAAGCATAATCAATCACTCTAAGAAAATATCTTCAGAAGAAGGATATGCAACAAGATAACAACAAGGCATTGGATAATATTATCAATAATCAAAGGCCATACTATGACAGGTCCATACTAGGATACAACCAAATGCAGAATGAGAAAGGTTCAAGCTCCATGAAGAAATCAACAAAACAAAAGAGTTGTGCATAAATTCTCAAAGGAAGGAATCATGGTCAACAAGAATCGGAATGAAATGAATATAGAAGACTCTCTACATTCAATCAATAAGGAAGCTTTAATCATTGTGAAAGAAACAACCAAAGTGAAGATCTTGATAAGCCAAGGAAAAATTACAGAAGGACTACACCACAAGGAAAATCATTCACTCCTAGGTATGTAAATTTATTTTATGGTCATTTTTTTTATTGTACTAACTTTGGACATAAGGTTGCATATTGTATTGATTATGAAAGAAATAATGAGGAAATAAATGCTTATGTGGCCCCACAAAACATTTATTGTTACAAATTCCACAACTATGGACACATAGCTCTAAATTGTAGAAGCATGATAAGGCCTCCCATGAAAGAAAATATTGATGAGAGACACAAGAAGGTTTGGAGAAGAAGTGAAAAACAAGAGGATTAGGTAAATTAAGAACATTCCCAAGGAATCATACTTTCAGTATTTGCAGTAGCACAAGATCATGATGAATTGGCAAAGAGGAAGGTGTCAAAATTCAAGTAGAAGATGAAGAAGATGTCAAAACTTAGGATGATGATATAATTCAGGAAGAGGATGAAAAGTAAGATGTATTCACAATTGAAGAAGAATATTACACTGCATCAGTGCATGTATTGTTTTGAGCCATTCGGCTTGGAGAATCCCAGGTAATATGAATATTAGATAGGGGGACTCTATGTAGTAGTTGATATGGATGGTTCAGGATTGTGGGAAGTTGAGTAGTAGAGTCTTGGACATTATGGATAGAGATGGATTCATATATTAATTCAAAGAATGTTGGATGATTATTTGAATGCTTAATATTGAATGCTTTTTATATATGTCAGTTGATTACTCAAGGAAGCAACAATGGACAATAACTACAATAGGTTGAGGTACAATTTGATGCATGTACGATGCATGGATAGGTCCAAGAATCATCATAGGTATAGAAGATCATGGTATTCTTGATGCAATATTTTTTAGCAGTTGATTAGTGTTCTGGTATAGAAAAAACATCCGCAACAGAAGAAGATTGCAGTGATAGAATATTGTTCACAATGATTACATGACATATTGTAGAGAAGATAGGGGGATTTGTGCCCACGGGGGGATTTATTTTCTTAACCATGATTGGTTATAAAAGTTACATTATCATATCAACAAGGGGAGTAAATCTGTGTCAAAGGGAGAGATAAATTAATCATAGGTATGAAGACAAGGGGAGAAGGCCCAAAGGAAAATACAAACAGGGGGAGAAGCCCCAAGGAGGGATACCATTTTCCATTTATTTCAAAGGGAGAGAGATAGAAACATAGATGAGGAGCATGAAAATGAGTTTTTCCATTACTAAGTGTTTCCATCAATGTCAAAGGGGGTGATTGTCCGACAATTGGTCTAGATTGATGGACAGTTGGATAGTTGGTTGTCATTGATGTCAAACCTTGGAGAGTGACGTTGTATATTGATGCTTAGAGATTGAGGTGAA
The DNA here is from genome assembly GCA_032191745.1 of Picea mariana. Taxonomy (NCBI): domain Eukaryota; kingdom Viridiplantae; phylum Streptophyta; class Pinopsida; order Pinales; family Pinaceae; genus Picea; species Picea mariana. The sequence goes on from JASDQU010102056.1 coordinate 45,250, forward strand.
ACTTTGAGTATGTCTAGTAGAAAATTGCAGTATCCCCAATAGTATGGTTAAGGGACTTAATATTTTTTTTATGTATAATGGTATGAATATCAATGAATATGCAGGTAAGACTATTCTAGATGGATAGTACATGTCATGTCATTTTTGGTGATATGTGGAACATCACATAACTACTCATGGTTAGAGAGTTATGGCCATGTGAATTTGGAGAACCCTCATGAGTTATCTATAATCCCCTATAAGTTCAAATAAGTCAAATTATTATAGAAACTCATAGAAGAAGTTGACTAGTCAAAGTGGGTGAAACTATAAGTTAATCATGGGTTAAGTTGTTGCAATAAGAAAATAATTAAAAAAAAAAATAGTTGGAACTAGAAGTGGAGAGTTTACTATTTTTGGATAAAGTGTTTATAAGTGGACAAGTGGTTAGAACTGGGTTATCCCTAAAATAAGGAAGTTGGTTTAAGTTGGTTAGTAGGTAACCCCTAGAGGAAGCTACTTGGAGAGTATAAATAAGAGAGAAAGGTTATCCTATTAGAACCTATTGAAAAAATTGAATATATATTATTGTGTAATTTTTATTGCAGGTATGCATTGACACATCTGAAGCTATGCAAGTTTGAGGTAGCATGAAGGGTTGACGATGAAAGTTTCAAAATTGCAAAAATACTGAAAAAACCTATTTTTTGAGGTGTACGTGGGTTGTTGTGGAGAAGGGTGCATACGTATGTGGGATGGAAGTATAAAAGGACATGTACATGTAGAAAAAACCATGAAAATTTGTGAAGATTCTAGGTCTCTAGAGTCTAAAAGAAAGATCCCAGGAAGGTCTAGAGTGATTGGGTATAATAGATCTATCTACAGGTTCAAAAGGTATGTCTTATTTTTATGTGTAGTTGGATATTGTTGTCTACACGAGACATGGTTATGGGGGTTTGAGGATTTTCCCTAGAGAGGTTATTGGTTGTATGGAACTTATTGTATAATCTACATCTACAGAAATAGAATGTTGGTATATTTGATATTTATCATTGGTACATCTTCTTAGTGTTGAGGCATATCTTGTATTTCTTGTCATATGGTTGAGGGTTGTTGTTGTACATGGTTGAGAGATTGTAGTTGTGAATTTGTTTGTGTAATGTGAGGTTGTATATCAGTGAGGGTTTGATGTCTAGTCCATGTGAGGGTTATTAAACGTGTTCATGATTGTACACACATTTATGGCACATGACTAGACAGACATAGAAGAACTTGGTTGAGGGATATGTAAGATGATGAATGCACATGGAACAACTATAGATAAGACAAAGTGACAAGTTATAAAGAACCCTTTGTTAATACATAAATGTAAGTGAGTACAATAGTGGTATATATATCTATATCTATATCTATATCTATATATATATCTTAGACGTGAGTTAAGACAAGTGTTATGAGAAAATAACATACATCAATATTTACACATTCTATTCTCATATATGTGTATGGATCTCACATCATGCAATTGAACTGAATTTAATACAATAAGCAATGCTAGGAATCTACGAAGAACAATTTTTTTTTACAAAAGAATACATAAAAAAAATATAAATTACCCAAGCATTAAGATGTCTCATAAACATGTATCAAAGTGAGGAATATCTGGTTGGTTTCCATTAAATATTTTCGACGTAACACCCTAAAACAAATAGTGGATGCACACGCGATATTGATTACAGAGGTACGAGATTGATTCGATTAGTAAGTAATAGGAAGAATTCTAGAATTATGGAGTTATCAAGAAAATGTAAAACATCAACAAAACAAATCATGAGAAAACAATTGAAAACAACCTCTTGACTAAAATGACTTATGTTTACTAGATCCCCAAATTCTTCTATCCTCCTTTGAGCGAGGAGAAAGAATGAACCCTCCCTGTCAACTATCATGCAATTGAGTAATGAAGGAAATAAGACACATGTATAGATGTCGACCAAATATTTAACAAACAATATCAAAGAGATTAAGATCTTGAAATGTCAAAGTTAGAGCACTTATTGAACAACATCAATGAGTGTTTTGAGAATACCAAATATGAAATATAAGTTGTTAACAAAAGAGACATGTGGTTCTCGAATTAATTCTACCAATTGTCGCATAGACTATGGAAACAAAGAACAAGGCAATGAGGAAGGGATAAGTTTGTAGGTGCCAACAAAGAAATACAACCTTAAAGATTGTTGGAAGTTTCTCAATGTCAGGATTCGTCTATTATATTTGATCACCTTCAAAGTAGAACCCGTGCATGAGTTTAAATATAGGGAGGAAACAAAGATAAATTATTTAGTTTTATTTTATATATTTAAAAAGAAATATCTGAAACAAAAGCACCTTTTGTCTTCTTGTAACTTCTTAATAGAGGTAAAAAAATGTTGCAATAATAGACTTGAGCAATAGTTTTTAAATACATTTTGAATACAACTAATCCAGAACATAATATATATAATTTCATTTAACCATGATTTTTATGAAGGATATATAGCCTCCCAAAATAACAAAATTTCATGACATAATATTTTTTTAAATAACAGCCAAAATACTACATCTTACACAGGAAACAATCTGAGAAGGATTCACTCATCCTGTAGAGAAAAAATTATTTTTTCTTACTAAATAATAGGTTCAATATGACTGTATAATAGGCTTGACAAATTTACATCTACCAAAATGGTGTACACACTTATACATTATTTATATAAATTTTACAAGGTCTCGGAATTTATGTAAAGTCTTGTGATCAATTCAAATACCATAAGTCTCTAACATGAAAACTAATCCTTAAATCCTTACATATTACAAATTATCTACTATGTACAAATAAAAAATTCTATCAAAACAAAACTCAATTAAGAAATTCTCATACTGCAACCGGATAAGATGAAATATTTGAAGATGATTCTCAATCTAAGTCTTGCACAACCTCCAATCATTCACCTACTAATCCAATAACTTCATGGGTACCTCCCAACCAACGCTAGGGGTAATCGTCTTCCCTCGTATCCCCCCAAGCCACAAATGGGGCCAATCACAAAACTAGAATTTCAATAGCACCCAAACTTTCCTTACAAGGAAGAGCTTCCACTCTTTCCACAAGCTTGGTATCCCAACTCTCACAAGTAAAACACACTAAAAAAAAAATGGCAGCATAACAGTACCAAGAAAAGTGATATATGTTTCTCCTCTTCACCATTTCATTTATAGAAAAAATGCACAGTGACACATGTCCTCGTGCAAAAATAATTAACTTTTTAATTAATTTAATTAATATTATTCATTCACACACTTGTCACACTCTCCCCAAGTTTCACAAGTAATTACCTTTTTTATTTATTTAAAAATCCATTTTCCTTCACATTCCCCAATGTGTTCCTATTTATTATCTTAGATGTCTCTTAGTTCCCCAAATTATCATTTAATGAGTGTCCCATAACTAGATCTTAATTTGAGTTTGTGTAGGATTCTTCTTTTAGTTAGAGTTAGTGGTAGATCGAATCAAGATACCATTCCATGTCTACACCTATTCTCTCATGTTTTAATTTCTTTCTATTTTAAAAATATCTTTTATTATTTTCATGCACACATGTGCATTTTACCCAACCTTTAAATTTTATTCCCCTTTTTCATAGAGTTTGACTTTATCTCAAATATTTTGACTTAATTAATATTTAATTTATCCCCTTAATTAAACTTAGACTTAGACTTAGTCTTAGTCTTAGGCTTAGACTCTTGTTAGGCTTCTAATTTATAATTTACTCATTAATTAATACTATGTTATAACAATATCTAAATATTTCAACATATTTTCTATGTCGTCTAGATTTTAATTGACTCATGGCTTAATTACGCAATGTGCCCTTCAAGATGCACCTCTGTACTCCAAGGGTGCGGATGCCTCTCGCCTTTCACTAGATTTGGAAGTTTGTCCAATCCTTGGAGTCAACACTCCATTTGGTCAACCTTGTGAGACACTAAGGGATTATAAGGAATAAGTATTTTTCCTTATTGTGCGCCCCTTATATTTCCTTGTGAGAAATTGTCTTAGTTTTCCCTCATGACATCATGTTCCTATCAAACTACATAATCGTTAACCTATAGTTCAGGTCACGACGAGAGTGCTAGTTGGTTGTGACAAATATTCTACCAGACCTCTCCCTCAAATGTATGGTTTCTATGCATGACCCCTTTACTCCTTATGTGATTCGGATTAACAGGTATCATCAAGACTCCATCAATTGATAAAAACAGTGTCAATAATCCATATACATAAATCATAATTTAATCAATCATATATCACATGAGCTAAAATTAAATACTCAAACAAAATACAATCCACTCCCTAACTTAATCCAAAGTCCAAGGAAGTCCATTGATGCCATAAACATCCATAACATGTCATGTGTCTTGCGCAATCAAGAGAACTCGTCAATAATATCTGCCAATACATATACATATGAAAGTAACAATAAATCAAAATACATCTTCATCATAATATATAACTCATAATTGAAACAAAATCATAACATACCATAATCGGATCACTTGCACACAAGTGTCCTCAAAGAATAAGTCAATATAAGTGTGATCAATAGAAAAAGATGTTACACAAGTTCCAGGTTGATGTGACAAAGGAAACAAAGTGTCTAAGTTTCAGAAAAGGTGAAAACCCTAGCCTTCTAAAGGTGTACGCAGGCTTCATTATAGATAGGGAGCATACATACGCAGGTTGCAGTATAGATAGGGCATGTACATATCTGAGTTGTAACATATACATGTCATGTAATTTTTGGTGTTTGTATGTTTAGGATGAGTTTTGGTACAAGATTGATTAGAGGATATTGGTAGAGATTGGTTACAGGTTGTTGGAAAAGATTGGTACATGTTTACAGTGGTATATCTCATAGTGACAGTGTGGTAGTGCTTTCATCATTTATTTGGCATTTATATTTCAGAGAAGTTGGACGGGGCAAGGAAAGGGGGTTGTAGCCTCCTTCCGGTTGGTTCTAGAGAATCAGGGATTTGGATCTTCCTTCAGGTTGAAGCCTAAGAACTAGGTGGTTGTAGCCACCTTCCGGTTGTAGCTGGAGAACCCAGGGAGTTGGATCTTCCTTAAGGTTGGAGCCTGAGAAGCTAGGGGGTTGGAGCCTCCTTCCAATTGGAGCTAGAGAATTGGAAGTTCATGCTTCCTTGAATGTAATTTTTGACATATAAGAACAACATTCTATGGTTTTCTCTCGCATTGGGTTTCCACGTAAATATCGATGTATTGTGCATTGTGTGGATGTGTTTATTATTGTTTATTATCCACTGATGAATGTTAATGATTATGATACATTAATATATTGATGATGAACAAATGAATATGGTTGAATAAGTTAAAGGAATAAAAATTGTGATTTAAAGGATTAATACGTGGTATAATTTATCATTAATGATTCACCCCCCTCCTCTCAGTAATCCAACAATATGTTCATGTTTATGTGACTTCTTATATACTTGTATTAACCTAGTGACTTCTCACAACGTCTAAAACTTGTTTTATACTCCACATAAAAAGAGATTTATATTTTTTTTTATTCCTACATACAAAATTCCTCCACATAAAAAGAGATTTATATTTCTTCTTATTTTTTTATTCTTCCATGCAAAATTCATCCACTATGGAATGTTTTGATGGAATTGATACTTATTTAAGTGTATTTTAAAGAAACTTGGGAACTTTCCCTTTTTATTATGTTTCTTACCATGTGCACAACAATTAAGTTTACTTATAGACATAGCTAGTTTTTTTCGGCGGCGACAGAGAAGGTAGGGTTTTTTCGGGCTTCGGCCTGGTCTTTTAGCTCTCCACAGGCCTGCTGGCCTCCTCTCGAGCTATTCCATACGCCTCAAGCCAGTTACGGCCGTTCGCAGATGTCTTCTCGGGTGGTTGCACTTGTGGCTGATGCGCCCCCTCTCGTGGCTGCCTCCTCCATGGCGGTCGGCGCCCCCACTGCTCCTGCTCGTGCCCCTTCAGCCAAGCTCGATGGGGGTTGCTCCGCTCGCCCTCTACCAGATTAGGGTCCCTCTTTAGGACGTGTGGGACGGGCCTCTTTCAAGGAGGCAGCCTCCCTCCGAGGGGGTTCCTCTGCTCTGAAAACTGCGATTATTGAAGCCCCGGTAGTTTCTATCCAGATGCCGAAGGAAGCACTGGTGTATTCCTCTCAACTCAGCAAGATTGCTCTGATTTGCAGGTTCAACGGTTTTTGGCCGAATCTGGTTGATCTTCGCTCTTGGATTGATTCCGAATGGTCCTCGCTTCTTGTGGATGAGGTTACAGTCTGCCCCCTGGAGAAGGGTTTTTTCACAGCTATCTTTGAATCTTCTGACGAAAGAGACTTGGTTTCCAGCTCTGGGCCATGGTTCTGGGGCAGAGCATGGCTGTCCGTGCAGCCGTGGACTCTAGACTTTGATCCAGCCACGGCCTCCATTTCTTCTGCTCCGGTCTGGGTGCGTCTCCCGTCACTTCCCTTGCACTTTCGGGGGGACAAATCTCTTGAATCTATAGGAAATGGCATAGGGAAATATCTCTGCAGTTGCCCTAAAGCCACCCCAGTCAACTCCACCTTTGCCCGGATCTGTGTAGAGATGGACTTCAACAAGGGTTTCCCAGCAGAAATCATCCTCCTCGGAGAGAACTTCTCTTGGACCCAGAAGATCGATTTCAAGAACCTCTGTTTCAGATGCAGGGTATGTTTTGAAGCAGGGCACATAGCCCGGAACTGTGAGAAGTGATCCGGGAAAAGAAGATCATCCCGAAGCCAAAGGCCCACTTGGTGGACAGGAGCGCAACCGGAGAAGCAAGCTGAAGCAAAGATCCCGCCGTCAGAAACTGAAGGTGAATCCGTCTCCATCCCCAAAGAACCTGTTGAGGCAGAAGAAGTGCAAGCTCAGCCAGAAATTCATAACCAGGGTCAAAGAAATGAATGGCAGGTCGTAACAAAAAAGAAAAAAAATGTCTATCAACGGGAAGATGTAAGGACGCGAAGCCGATCTGGCTCGCTGAAATAGCTATTAACAAGAAGTAATCTGAGTAAATGTAAAGTTTCTAGAATTTTGAATTTTGAGTGATAGATCACTCTCGATGTAAAGGACCTAGTGGCTTGCCAATTTGCTGGCCATCCCATCTTCTTAATATAATTCATAACCGTTTTCGTTAAAAAAAAAAAACAATTAAGTTTACTTATTTGCAAGTATGGAATATTTGTTTGACTTATACTTCTTCACTTGCACTTGAAACTTTATTTTTTTATTATGTTTTTCTGATCATGTACATGGAGATTAACTTTACTTACTGGAAACTATGGAATATTGTTTGACTTATATTTCTTCAAGTACACTTTAAAAATACTTGGATAATTTTTTTAACTTTTTTTTTACTATCAAAGATTTTTTACCATAAACCTGGAATTTATTTGCATGGCTTTCTTCTTCTTCTTCTTCTTCTTCTTCTTCTTCTTCTTTAATGCCATTGGAAAAATAAACCTCACCACACATCATTGAAAAAACCAAACTTTTTCTTCTTCTTCTTTTTCTCTAACTTTTTTTAATGCCACTGGAAAATTAAAACTTGATCACAGATCGATTAGCAAAGAAACCGGAAAAAAAAATGTACTTGACCATAGACTAGTGGAAAGACCTCTATAATACCAATTGGAGTGAACATCTTCGTCACTTCACCTAAGAATCCATTATAACAAGGATGAATCATTATACTCCTCAAGGGGAAAACTAATTATTATTCATTATTTATTAACATGTATTAGGATACAATGAGTGTTTATATAAATACATGTAGGGGTGATAACTCATGTCCTTGGAAAAGAGGGTGACTTATTATTATTACATATTGATGATACATTGCATAATAATCATCCTATGACTATTATTACAAGATGTTTATTTCTTACATTATGATAATAAGCGTAATATATTTTAGGTATATTATTGTTGGGATGAGGGGTAACAAGGACCTTGCAATAGAATGTGATCCATAGGATTTGGTACACGAGGGATTCACCTTGTTGACCAATATATTATCACATTCATACATAAAGGAGGATTTTAAATTGTGAAAAATAAGTTCAATGTATTGTAGGTATTAGTGGGGGGGATGCGGGGTATCAAGGGGTTTATAGGTATTGGCAAGTATAAAAAAGGGTATCTAGTAAAAACAAGTTTTTTTATTGGAAATATCTACTGGGAGGGGTGATCAACATAAGGATTTTGGGAGGCATTTATCAATATCTAGTGAAATTAGGGGTATTCTTTAATATCCCATGAACGCAGGTGTTATGTCACATGTTCACTAAGTTAAGACCCAATGATCTATTGGCACCCAAAATTTTGGGCAAGTTTACATGTGCACACAAGAATAGTCGTGTGTGCACTTTAGTTTTGTACTCACATAAACAACTGCATGATAGTTGGAATAAAGTGTGCACAACAATAAGAGTTATACAATTTGTGCTAAAGATTAGAAACATGTTGCATGCACACCAAATCAAGAAGTAGATCTTTGGGAATCTTCTCGAATGATTAAATCAGACAACACAAGAGATCATGGGGAGTATAAGAGATGAGATGGAAACTTTGTTAGGAATTCCACAACTCCAAAGAGGCTATGTGGGCTCTATGTAGGTGGTAGAAGCATGCAAAACTAGCAATAACTAGAGAGAGTGGAGCAGAGATGAAAGTGATAGAGCACTAGAGCAGAGAAGAGAATAAAAATGAGAAATGAAGGAAAAATAGAGAGTTTGAAAGTTCAGAGAGTCTGAGGCCAATAGTAGAAGAGAAGTCAGTTTGAGTTTTTGCATGAGTCATATTGTGAGTGTGGGTAATAGTCTTTTTATGTGAGTGGAATAGTTTTGTAGAGATTTTGTAATGGATTTAGTCTAGTATCATGTGAAGAATATGAACAAAGAGAACATGACGGATTATAATTCATCATTGGTAGAATGTATTATAGAACAAGGCGATATTCCTATTACATTATGAGTCTCTTGATGTATGAATGCTACTATTTGAATGAAAATAATATAAAGGTTATGTTCTCCCTATCCATGATTGTGTTGATTATGAATTAAATGGATGAACGTGTTAATGACGTATGTTGTTATTATGCTAATGGAATATGATGGACTATATGAATACTAGCTCGAGGGGCTTCGTAGTATATTTTAACCCTTCATCTCTAACACAAGACCAAATGTTATCTATGATTCTCATGGTACCGTGGGTGATACCTTCTTCTTTCCTAAACTAAAGATTGACATGTCGATGTCTTGGGGTTTTGTTGGTCAACTCTAGAAGAACCCTGGGTGATCAACCCCCCAGTGTTAGGAAGGATGCAAGAAATCAAGAAAACAAATGACTCCATTGTCGAGACTTGACTCCATCTTGGGAATAAATAGAAGATTGGTTAACTACGAAGGAAGATGAATTTTCTCGATGAGAAACTCAAGGTATGGTAACCAATGTGGAATGTTGGAAGGGTAGGTATACTTGCATTGATTTGCATGAGGTTTTATTTGATGAGTTTCCATGTTTTCTGTATGAATGGTTGAAGAGGTAGACGGATACTAAAGATTATTTAAGGCCTCAAGAACCGTTGGTATGGAACTAGACTATAGTTGAAAGAATAAAGGAGTTGGATAACAAGTGGGATTGAGAAATCAACTTCTTACTTCCTCAAGTAAAGGGATGATACACTATTGAGATTGCTGTAGAATATAATGATTCTTTTAGTGAAGCTAAAACAAATTTTGTTGAAGGTCCTAGAAAAAGATTACTGGAATAAATCTCATTGTGGATCAAGATGTTGTTCATGAAGAAAGGATTGATGTGAATGGAGCCTGATAATGTGGTTGAGTAGTTACCCTAGCATTGGTGGGGATGAAAATAAGGGGGAAAAGAGAGAGAGGATATGGATCCGCTGAGAGGATCCAGAAGATGTTGAGATGAGGTGAGGGAAACAATGGACTGATAAGAGTAGATGAGAGAAAGAAAATAAATACACGTTGTTACATCTCAATATTGCTCACTTCGATAAGTGTCATAAGTGTCGCATGATCCTCTCAATTGTCGTAAGTGTCGCATGTTCCTTACAACTTTCGCAAGTGTCGCAAGTTGTTCACAAGTGTCGCAAATGTCATTCAAGCATATTGCCATAATGACGACACTAAGGAGGCACCTAAGACATCTCATACACTTGATTTGAAGGAGGAAAATGATTGACTGAAGTCAAAGAACTTTTATCACCTGAGAAGAGCTCTTAAACAAAGGTTTTGAGGGTGAGCGCTCCCCTAGATCAACCTTAGGAGTGGTGGAACTCCCCTATAAGGTCTCAGGGAGTGTTATAACGCTTGTCTACCCCTCAGAAGGAGCACTATCCATATTTGGAGCATTGGCGCCCCCCTCAAGCTTCCTAGGGAGCGCTATAGCGCTCTGATGCCCCTTTTGAGGGAGCATTGTCTAATCTGAGGCAGTAGTTGGCCCGTTGAGGAGAATAAGGGGAGGATATCTCAAGTTTAGAAGGTAGTTTCATTCGAATTCTTAGTTCCATCATAACATCCCTGATCCAAGGAGGGAATTCCTCAACTTGTTCTAAAGATAACTCAAGAAGTTAAGCTCCTCTTAACCTATATAAACAAGCTCTATGGTGGTAAAAAGAGGGAAGAATTGCTAGCATGAAACCTATGATCTCATAGGAAACACACATTCAGTCAAAGGAGAGTGATCAGTGAAGATGTTATCAGCCAGGTTGTGGATCTTTTGAGCAAGGGTTAGACAAGGGGACTTGATGAAGCTGTCGCATTCGAATCTACAATTGTAAGTACTGTTGTCGTTATTCTCATTAATATGACAAGCTTGGCCTGTTTCTTTATAGTTTGTGTCTGATTTTACATGAACTTATCATTGATAGATAGATCAATTTTCAAGCTTACATCAATAGATTAGGAAGCGGTTGTACTTTGTTTGTCTACAGGACTCAACGAGGTGCGAGATTTTGGAGCTCGATTTGGAGTGTGCAGGGACAAACATCGATAAAAAGGTACTGCTATTCTCCTTCCTTCTCATGTGTTAGTTTGTATAGATTTGAAAGGAAGTTAGTGTCCACGTTAAGCACTTTCTGTCTTAGAGTTAGGGTCTAGCTCTTTGAGGCAATCTGCTTGTCCGCAGGGAGATTTTCCTACAACAGAAACTGGCGACTCCACTGGGAGTCCTCAAATCAAAACTTCTTGTTTTGATTTCTCTTCATAGACCTTGTTTTACCCCTTGATTGTTTCAGATCTGGTTCACTCCTCTTTTGATTGGTTTCACGAGCTGATTGACTCCCTAGCCCATCACACTCAGCCTAATTGTCGAAATTGAACTACAATTTTTGAATTTTTGACACTTTTAAGAGCTTTTTGAACCTGGCACCCCTGTCCCTATGTTAACAGAGCACCAGCGCTCCCTGAGTGCCTTACACAGAGCACTATAATGCTCCTTATCCTTGACAACAAAGCACCAGCCCTCCTTTGGCCAATAAACCTTCCAGAATTGTATTTTCAAGGTTTTACCTCTGTGTTTCTCTTGCTGGGTCACCTTGTGAGTCAATCCTTCTTCCTTTCCAGCTTTGACATCTATCTTTTTGAAGAATGAACATCTTGTTGTTTGGATTTTGTAGCCTTCTTCACTATTGTTGTTGAGTTTTTTCTGTCATTTGGAGCTTGAAACCCATGCATTGTCTTTCTCTCTTTTTTTTTTGACTGAGTAAAAAACTCTGGTGAAAGTCATCAAAGGCCTACAGATCTCTTCATTTGGTTTTAGTTAAGATCATTGTTCTTCGACATTCCTTTTGGTGTGAAGTTTGATTTCTCTTTGATTGTTTCTTTTCTTTCGCTTCTTGTTTTGATCACAACGAGAGGGTGTATTTTCTGTATGATTCTTGCTTGTGTTGGTCTGATTCTCATTCATCCAAGAAGATAATTAGCAAGGCGAGCATTGTTTTGAATTAATCATTATTCATATGCAAACAATAAAAAAGGCATCTTCATGATTGATTGTGCATATTAGAAGGTATCTCAAAAGTTTTAGCATCACAAAAAGATTTGATTGAGGAAAATTTGTTTGAGGGCATTCCTTATTTGTGCTTGTTAGTGAAAAGAACTCTCTCTCTCCCTTAGATAGATGTTCATGGAAAAGAAATGAATTCTTATCATCTTTGATGCATTTTTGGGACTAAGTCATAATTCCATTCGTTTCACTTCCATGCACCCCTTCTGAGTAAGAACAGCTATAAAATGAACGCTAATTAAAAATTATCTAGAATTTTTCTTTTCTAGGGTCCTCCACCAATAGTATATTAGGCTTAGTACTTTGGATTGGGATGTGAGCATAACTCTCCAAAGTTTCCAAAACAAACAGTAGCATCTTGAGTTAGGGAGAGTCAAATCAAATTATCGTATAAGTCTGCCTGGGATCCCCCTCTCACATAGGGGTTACGCACGAGGTCGCATTCGGATAAGCTACGGGGACTAACCCTCCATGGTTTAAATAATTGTGGTGGTCAGATCATATTATGGGGATTGCTTAAAGGTAAATCTACAATTACTACGTGGAAGCCTTTTAGTTGATTTCGGGCTCGATAGCCTACCCATACGTTCGGATCGGACTGTCGACTGTTCCCGCCCAGGGGATGACACTAAAACATCCCAGGAAGAAGTTCCCACTCCTTTAGAGAGTTTTAGAATTGTTTCAAAGTCTCCGGAAGCTTTCCACATTCCTGAGGGATATGAATGACGTGTCCTCCAACTGAATTTCGCTAGTGAATTTGTCGTCATCAATCCTTCTGACATCCTGACTGGGTCTCATAAAAACCCTTTAGCCAATGACCCTTTTTGGACAGCAGACATTGTTTGAAGTCCATCGCGCATGGTGTGAGATCTTTATGGAACAGGGATGGGCGTTGACGCACCCATTTCCTACACTGTACCCCTAAACCATTTTACCGGTACCACCACTTTTACAACCACACCACCCGTTGGTCCAAACATACCGTCCATTGGCCCAAGGTCTACTCTTCCCCTCCAGATGGCCCATTCTACCATAGTCCCACACATTTCGACTATTCCTGCTCCTAATGCAGTGGTTAAACAAGCTGCGATTGGCATGCCTGTAATACCAAGACCTACATCATCACTCCCTTTTGGGTACAGAGCACTGAATGCTTTCACTACCACTACTACCCAAGCCATTACTACCCAAGTTATACGAGGAGGTTCCATACCTATCCAACAACCCGGAGGGATCGGTCTTGGTGGTCCTAATCTGCTCGGTGGCACCGGTCAGTCATTTACGTCTGGTTCTCAAATTTTGGGAACTCGCCCTCAGGTTGGGGGGCATCCTCCCACCGGAGGACAAATTCCATTCGGGGGGTACCCTCACGCTGGGGGGCAGCCTTGATCTAGAATATACCATCAACCACATGGAAAAAATGTGTCTGCCACACCCAATCCGTGGAATGTCCCTTTTCTAGGAAACCCATAGTTCTCGGCAGGACACAATTCTCAGACTCCGCAACAACCTCCTTATGGACAAGTGCTGAACCCAACCTATAATGCTCAAAACCCATCTGGTTATCCCCCGTTCACACATGCTCCTCAAAATGCCTCAAATCCTATGTACCCTGGTCAACACCAACCTCATACAAGAGGTCCCACTAGTTACAATTATCCACATAACCTAGCGATTGGCCCTACTGGTGTCCCCATGGCGCACCAGCATTACCCACAGATTAACCGACAACTACCTTTTCTGGTTACCCTAGACCTTCCAAAATTGTCTCGATTAACGAATGATCCTATTTATCATTCCCCAGTTTGGCCATCTATTCCAGCTAAACTTCCTTCTGATATCCCAAAATTCGACGGAAAGTCCGGAGAAGACCCAAACAACCACGTGATGAATTTCCATTTGTGGTGTTCATCCAACTCCCTCATGGACGATTCTATATGTTTGCGACTTTTCCAACGAACGCTTATGGGTTCCGCGGTGAAATGGTATATTGAACTACCATGTGCATCCTTTTATGATTTCAACTCTCTCGCCATGTCCTTCCTCACACACTTCCAACTACCCATTTGATATGAGATGGGTACTGAACTATTAACCTCCCTTCGTCAGACAATGTCCATACATATCTCTGATCATATTCATGAATGGAGACGACGATGAAGGCTAATCAAAGTATTCATTCCTGACCAATTGTTAGTGAAATGGTTCACTAAATCATTGTTACCCTAGATTGCTCGTGATGTTTCCATAGGTGGTGTAGTCACCGAGGAAGAAGCCATTGCCCGAGCTCAGTACTTAGACTTAGTCTATTCACAATCTGGTACTTTGTACGAATTGATACCGAATGCTACCCATGCCACTAATGATCCATCCAAACCATTGTCTGCTTCCCACGCGGATGGAGTTATTGGCTTCATCAAAACCCAATATACTACCTAGTCGACTGGAACAATTCAGCGGCCTGCTTCGACGACTGCTCCCAGCCCGACTGCACCCTCTGCTACCCCCCCTCAAACTCAGGTCTCTGAGGTGAATGCGGTCCAATCAACCCCTTCACAAAAATCTGGGGGCAAGAAGAAAGTGAGAAATCAACCAAAGAAGAACAATAACAACGAACAACCAAAAAACCAACCACAAATCCCTGCTGTCGGAAAACCACCACAACAAAAACCAAAATTCCCATGTCTCATTTGTGGTGATGATCACTACACCCGAGACTATCCACATCGCAATGAAGTGGCTAATATTTTCAAGGGAAATTCACAACATGCTGTGCTTACATAGCCTTTTCCGCAGCAACAATCTTTGGTTGCTCAAACCCCCACCACAGGGGGCAATTCCAACCAACCCCATGATGAAGCCTCGACAAGTGCCCACATTTACATGTTTAATGGGGTTAATTTAACCACTTACTCTGCAACATATGACACACCAGTTAAACCTGATAAGCCAAAGACTACTAATGGTTCCGCACCGGACCCGTTACCATCTTCCATTAGTCCTCCGTCTTCCAGCCCTCCATCCGGGTCACTTCAGATTGAGAAACCTTCATTTGACTCCATATTACACCCTCCTAAGAGCACCATCTGGAAATCTACCTTCAATCCTAATTCACGGGCTGCCCAAAACTACAACATTGTAGAAGATTTGGCCCAAGCACCGTGTGCTATGTCCGCCTTGGAAGTTCTACAACACTGTCCCAGCCAACGTAGAATGCTCTTAGCTGCTATCGGTGCTTTTGATCCTGAGTCATCAAATAACCTCACATTTAATATAGATGATCATCATCCATGACTCTCCTACCAGCTATCTTTCCAAATCGATGTTGTTGTTCACAATCAACAAATCCACTGAACTATCCTAGATGAGGGAGCCTCTACTTGTGTCATGTCCTTAGCTTGTTGGAAAGGCTTAAAATCGCCTGCCCTTAACAAATCCTCTATGATGTTACGCGCTTTTGATGGACGAGGTTTTCATCCTCACAGATTATTACAATCCTTATCCGTTCAGTTGGGAAGAAGAACTGTTACCGTTGATGTCGAGGTGGTCGATGTTCCCCTCGATTACAACCTACTACTCAGAAGAATATGGTTCTACACTATGACTGTCATCGCCTCGTCGGTGTTTTGATGTGTACAATTCCCCCATCAAGGAAAAATTGTCATCGTCAATCAGCTTGATTTCTGTATGCCCGGCGCTCGCATCCCTGCAACCAACAACATTCCTTTTTGGGAGACCACCTAGTTACGTATGAAAGCATTGGTTTTGGCTTATTGAAAGATTTTAGTCTTATGGGTACTTTCCCTACACCACTTCCACCTACGGCGCATCATATTTCCACCGTCAATATGATCTCAACTATGCCTTATCAATCCTTGGAATCATCTGACCCTTGGATTGTACCTAGTCCTCTGGAATTCGATGTGCTCGGTGACACTATGACACTTAGCCCAACCGAGTCTGCATACGTAGCTATTCAATCTGCCTCTCCTGCTTCGAAAAATTCACATTTATTGGCACCAGATGCCTACTCGGTGCCCTTTTGGTTGGATTCCCTGTCGTCCGCTGTTGATTACAGTTCCCACATTTTTCCTTCTGACGAATCTATTATGGAAATGCTTAGCATTGATGATCTTCCTTGGGATGATAACCATCATCGATCCTCTTTTCTTCCACCTTTGGAAGAAATTCACCAAGACATATGCTCTGTATTCCCTCCTGATGTTACCGATGCTCCGCAATATCCTATCCTCACACAAGATACTCTCTCTGAGGGGAATATGGGTAACATCTCTACTATGATCGTTATTGATATTTCAATCAAAGAAGGTGTCGTGAAAAACATTAACCTTGGTGCTAATTTCACACCCGAGGAAGTGGCCTCTTACATCGCTTTGTTTAAATAATTCCGTGATGTCTTCGCATGGAGCTATGAGGAAATCCCAGGGATCGATCTTGAACCTAGAGATTATCTCCCCGATGAATCTCTCTTCCTCATCAGCACCTCCGATCCTTGGTATGGAGACATTCTCCTCTACCTTCAAACCCAACGTTTTCAGCCCAACATTTCTTGTGAAGAGCGTCGATGCATTCATCACCACTCTCGTCATTATCTCATCATCGATGACACCTTGTATCACCGCGGTATTGACACCATCCTTCGGCAATGTCTGATTCATGAGGAGGCTGAACACATTTTGAAGAATTGTCACCTTGGTGCCTGTGGCAGTCACCTTTCCGGGATGGCCACAGCCCAAAAAATCCTACGTGCCGGCTACTTTTGGCCCTCGATTTTCAAAGATTGCATCGAGGCCGTCAAAAAATTCCCACCCTGCCAACTCTTTAACAAGAAGGCACACACCCACCCTACTGCGCTGCACCCCATTATATCCATCGGCCTCTTTGCCAAGTGGGGTATCGATTTCATGCAGTGTAAGCCTACCTCATCCGGGGGGCATGGTTACATCATCGTCGCCGTCGACTACTTCACCAAATGGGTTGAGGCTATGCCTACCTTCCTGAATGATGGTCGTACTCCAACTCTATTTCTTTTCAACCATATCATAACTCATTTTGGTGTACCACATGCCATTGTCACTGATCATGGTGCACACTTCAAGAACCAGATAATGAGCGAGTTACATGTCAAATTGGGTTTTCGCCATGAAAAGTCATCCCCTTACTACCCTCAGACTAACGTACAAGTTGAGGCCATCAACAAAGTCCTAAAAACCATGATCCAACGCATGGTAGTGGAAACAAAACATCGTGGAACTTACAACTTTTCTCTTCTCTCTGGGCTTATCGCACTTCTGTGAAAAACTCAATTGGATTCACTCCTTTCCAGTTGGTGTATGGCATTGAAGTCGTTCTACCAATCGAGTGCGATATTCCATCACTCAAACTGAAAGTAGAACTCCTACCCCATACTTTTGCTAGAGAATAATGATTCTTATATCTATCCAAGATGGACGAAACACGTCGTGATGTTGCTCTCATTAATGAGGCGCATCAAAAACGAATTAAGAGTCAATACAACAAATCCGTCCACCCTCGGACTTTTGTAGAAGGAGACTTAGTCCTCATTTATGACCAAGCTCATGATAAATTGGGGACAGGAAAGTTAGAACCTCTGTGGCACAGTCCTTACATCGTGAAGCGTGTACTACATAGAGGTGCCTATGAATTAGTAGATCATGATGGAATTTCCCTAGGAGAGCCCCAAAACGGGCTTTACCTTAAAAAGTACTATGCCTAGATCGCCTAGCATCTGTACTTTGTACATTATTGTATTTTAGTTTGGTGTGTCTATTTCTTTCGCGTGCTTGAGTCTTTACCATTTCCACTCATGACTGTGCTTGTGTTTTCATGCGCAAATGACATCTTCCTTTCCTATCTTTTTTGGGTTTGCGGATGGCGCTAGTCGACATACTCGGAACATTGCTTCAACAACATGGGTTATTTACCATTTTGACGAGGTGGTGAGTTCAGGAGGGATCTACTTAGGACCAGCAACCAACAACATGGCAGAATATCATGCTGTCATCAGACTGCTGACCCAAGCCTCCTCCCTAGGTATCTCTCGTATCATTGTCTACTTAGACTCCCAACTCGTGGTCTATCAAGTCAACCGTATCTACGTTATCCGTAGTCCTATCTTGCTACGTCTCCACCTACAAGTTCTCTTCCTTGAACGAATGTTCGATTACATTGAATATAGACACATTCCAAGAGAACTTAATAGTGTTTCGGATTCGTTAGCTAATTACATAAAGGATCGGTATCTCGCCCACATATAAGACTTAAGGAAAGAAAAATTGTACATTACATGTAAATTAAAACACATCACAGATATCATCATGTACAAATCATTGGCACTGTAAAAAATTGAAACTATATATATATATATATATATATATATATGGCGTGACTGAAATGTTTTGATTACATCAAAAAGTATGTGGAAGAGCAAAATGTTGGGTCTTTAAACCCATACAACATTGCCTGACAAGGCATACAAAAAATGATCACCAGAGAAACTCTAATCTCTCTGCACTACATTGTGCTACGAGTAACACATCACCACACGCACTACATGCCTCAGCAAAGAATTGATATTCTCTGGTACTCCCACAGTGTGCCTCTGCAGATGTAAAGGCACTTCTCCCCTCTACAGAGGAGGAATTCCCATCGTAAGGACTTGTAGGTTTCTTTCAACCTCCCAGAGTCCTATCACTGGTACTACCAGATCTACTACAACCAGGATGCCCCCACAACATCCTGGTATCGGTATATCGGCCGGGTGCACTACTCCCTTGTCTTCATGTTGAAAATGATACATCTGTTAAAAACTCTTCTACATACCCAAAAAAAATATATATACATCAAAAACTTTAAAAACAAAAACTACATGAGGTATGGCTCAGTCTCTTACCTGACACATCCCAGTCTTCCCCCACGGGTAAAATCAAATCCATGCTCCCACGGACATCCACCTCAGCATAAAGGAATTCCTCTATCCAGAGATATTGCCATCTCAGTCAGGCAAAGAAATCACCAGTGAAATGGAACTCTGACTCCGCTACTAGCCTCGAAGACAGACTGGTCCACCTCTCCATCCTTGGTTCATCCACTGGTCACACCGCCAGTGCTATCTGAGGCTGCATCTGGGGGATGCGCTCTAGAAAAAATGAGACCAGAAATGAGCCATAACCAAACTTCTTCTATCCTGTCCTACACCGTGAAACCTGTTCCTTCACATTCCGAAGGAACCATGCACTCCAGTTGAACAGTGTTGGTTCCAAACACTCGACACCATAAGCCACCTGCAATCTTGATGCTAGATGCGCACTAGTACTGCCCGTCACACTCGTGATGGCAAACAGTATGGACCGAAGGGGTATCTCTCGAATATCCTTGATAGGGATTCTACCCCCTACCAGTCTTGCTCCTGGGATACAGTGGTGTGCCAGATACACGTCCACTTGCTCAGGTAGCGCCCTCTACCCAGAAAAAGATATGGGGACCCCTCTTTTTAAGAGGCCAGTCAAAAAATATACGTCTTCTAACTCAATGGTTAAAATTTGTGTGCCAATCCGGAATCCTTGCTCTGCAACATCCCATAGGCCGATCATATGCTCAAGAAATAAAATCTCTTTCTTCATTTTTTGCAACTTGAAGAATTTGAGTAGGCCACAAGCTCGCAATGCGGCTCGTGTGCGGGGACTTCGCAAGGCAGCTAAGTCATCCATCTCATGTTCTCTTTCTTTCCACTCGATCATGGTCACCGAAATCACCTACAAAACAAAAAAATAAAGAAATTCATTATTTCCACGTTTTGGCAATTTCGACAATTTTTAAAAGCAAGTTAAAACATGAAATATAAATGCCCACATCATCTAAAGTGACCACACCCTTTTTTATAACCACCACGCCTTCTCTTATCCATTTAACATCCATCATATAACAATGAAATGTTCTTAGATACAAACGATTTCTTTATGGCTACGTGGGCATATGTGGGGATTTTCTCACGGGTTCTTTGCCAAAAATGACCCATCCCATTAGTTGTTGAGGCATTGGCATCTTGGCCATCCCCTTCTAGAATGTTTTTGCAAAAGGAATCCCCTTTTTCCATCGTTTTTCAAAGAGGCCGATTTTGATCTTTGTGGGGCAATTTAGGGCTTCGTATTTTAAATTAAATGATGCTATGAAAATGAATATTAAACCATATAATTGAAAGAAGGAGGAATGAAGATCCACTTGGTCTGAACGGCAAGGAAAACGGTCAACCGTAGCTCCAGCAGCGAGCAAAACAAGATCCACTTCAAAATGAGAATCTCCACTACTCCAAAATCCTTGTGCAAAATGAAATGGTAAATGGAATTTTCATTGTATTGCTATTTATAAATTTCCATTTTTTATAAGGCATGGTCATTTATGGGTTTCTCTAACAATATGATGGCTTCACTAAACCCCTGGTTTATAGTTTTGGCATCGCAGGTTTCCTGGCAGTCCTGATGGATTATTTACCTTGTCGCACTTATGAGCATAGTCTTAGTTCGTTCTCGAGCTCGATAATATGAGAACGCAACCGGGTAAACTTTTATCTCTTTTTCGGACCCATACGGATACACGAGCACATGAAAAAGGAACCCCCCTGGAGTCTTATTTAAACCCTTTTCAGACTCTCTAAATATGAAAAGATTGTCGAGTGACCTTGCTTCCTTTCACACTCGTTAAAAGGTCAGAAAGGGTGTCTTTCGAGCGATAGTTTATCTCTTTTTCGGTCTCATTAGACTACTGTACGAAAAAGGAACTGAAAGAGTTCTCTTTTAAGTATTTTTCCAAACTCTATAATCCTAAAAAACCTTCGAGTTTTCTGTCTTTGGACTCATTAAAACACACATCGACAGGCCCATATGGGACCGATCCCTTACTTCTTCCAGTTCATTAAACAAAGGAAGAGGAACTCACCGAAGGTGAGTTATATCGAGCATGTGTTATCCTCCTCGAGCTCATTAAATCAAAAAATAGGTACTCGTCTATCTGGATGGGGGAAAAAATTGAAAGGAGCAAGCCAAGTAGTCTCTTGAGAACATTATCCAACAATTCTTAGAGTCACCCTTGAACACGACACTTTGTTATTTGCACACATCATAATCCGATGAACCTCTACATTGAGCCAATCCTTTGAGTTCCTTTCACTCCTTTGGGTCACCCGATGCAAGTCACAGTATCCACTGCATAGTTTTGGTCCATGTCATGTTTTGTTGTTGTGCCTCAGTGTTCAAGGGAAGTATTCACCTCGAGAGTCAGCCATCCCAAATATCTTGCCTCAAAACCCATGTCAGTCCATGTTATTTTTATCTACCAATTACATCTCTATACCCGTTTCATGTCGTTGATGGGGGATACATCAAGGCTCTCCCTCAACGAGTCTATTCCCGTCGACTTCAACACATTATACAGGAATCAGATTTAGAAACCAATTAGTACTTTGAGACCTGCATGCCTCAATGGCAGGCCTCCTCACATTCGACAGTAGGTTTACATCATTGACCTCTGATCAGATGATTCCACGGATGTTCAACCTCATCTCATCTATTCACATTCGTTGGAATGTACTAGGGTACCTTGGGAATCATTGACATTAATGGTGATCTCCCTCGCATTTGTTAATGGTTCACACCATTGACCGGTAATCAAGTGGTTTCTACCATGTTCGACATTAGGCCATCTATTCACATGGTTAGATTCGTACCATATTGGGATTGGTAAGAAGACCCTGGGTTGAGTGATCACTTTGATATGTGCTTTACCCCGGTTGCGAAGGAGTTTTTATTGGATAAATGACACATACACTGTTACATAGATCCACTTTGTATTGGTTGTGGCTATGTCTTGTCATCCCGTAGATCCACTGTGTATTCTTCGTGGCTACGATTAGTTCGAGTCATCAGTGTATAGATCCACATTGTATCTTCGATTGCTATACCTTTTTTATCAATACAATTATGGATCCGCAATGTATTTCATGGTGGCCATATCTTGCAAGTCTTGATCACCCAAGCATAGGTATGCCTGCCTTGGGTTTTGAAATATGTCCTGATATTTTTTGGATGTTTGTGTGCAGCTTCCATCAGGTTCTCCAAGTCCATACCCTTTCTTGAGCATCTGCAAAGCATTTTAGTTATTAGTTCGCATCTTCTAACTTCATACTTTGGGGGGCAATCTGTTACACCTCAATATTTCTCACTTCGATAAGTGTCGTAAGTGTCGCACGATCCTCTCAACTATCGTAAGTGTTGCATGTTCCTTACAACTTTTGCAAGTGTCACAAGTTGTTCACAAGTGTCACAAATGTCGTTCAAGCATACTGCCATAATGATGACACTAAGGAGGCACCTAAGACATCTCACACACTTGATTTGAAGGAGGAAAATGATTGAATGAAGTCAAAGAACTTTTATCAACTGAGAAGAGCTCTTAAACAAAGGTTTTGAGGGTGAGCGCTCCCCTAGATCAACCTTAGGAGCGTTGGTGCTCCCCTATAAGGTCTCAGGGAGCGTTATAATGCTTGTCTACCCCTCAGAAGGAGTGTTATCCATATTTGGAGCGCTGGCACCCTCATCAAGCTTCCTAGGGAGCGCTATGGCACTCTGATGCCCCTTTTGAGGGAGCATTGTCTAATCTGAGGCAGTAGTTGGCCCGTTGAGGAGAATAAGGGGAGGATATCTCAATTTTTGAAGGTAGTTGCATTCGAATTCTTGGTTCAATCAGAAGATCCCTAATCCAAGGAGGGAATTCCTCAACTTGTTCTAAAGATAACTCAAGAAGTTAAGCTCCTCTTAACCTATATAAACAAGCTCTATGGTGGTAAAAAGAGGGAAGAATTGCTAGCATGAAACCTATGATCTCATAGGAAACACACATTTAGTCAAAGGACAGTGATCAGTGAAGATGCTATCATCCAGGTTGTGGATCTTTTGAGCAAGGGTTAGACGAAGGGGACTTGACGAAGTTGTCGCATTCGCATCTACGATTGTAAGTATTGTTGTCGTTATTCTCATTAATATGACACGCTTGGCTTGTTTCTTTCTAGTTTGTGTCTGATTTTACATGAAATTATCATTGATAGATAGATCTGTTTTCAAGCTAACATCAATAGAGTAGGAAGCGGTCGTACTTTGTTTGTCTATAGGACTTAGTGAGGTGTGAGAGTTTGGAGCTCGATTTGGAGCATGCACGGAAAAACATCGATAAAAAGGTACTACTATTCTCCTTCCTTCTCATGTGTTAGTTTGTATAGATTTGAAAGGAAGTCAGTGTCCACGTTAAGCACTTTCTGTCTTAGAGTTAGGGTCTATCTCTTTGAGGCAATCTACTTGTCCGTAGGGAGATTTTCCTACAACACACGCAAGAAGAGTTGAGTTGAGGAGGAAAGAAAAATAGAGGAGCAGAAATAATGTAGAAATAGGTTAGACCTAGAATGAAGAGGAAGAAAACCATACTAGGAGGAAGTGCGGGAGAGAGTGTTGTGCCAGAGAGAAGAACGGACAAAGATAGGTCGACAAAGAGGAATAGAGTTAGGATTAGGGTATACAATGAAGATACCAAAAGTAGTGGTAGTAGGTTCAGAGAAGACAAATTCCATCCCCATTTTTTTTTTACAGATGTCAAAACCTCATAGGAATATGAGGCACAAAGTAGAGGTGTGGAAGTAGGAGACGATTATGAAGGTCCCCCATGAGGAGGGGAAGAGTAGTTATTGATAGTAGATGGTATTGCATGACTGCATGTCGAAAACTCTTTGGGTTCCCTCAGGATAAATTATGGGAGAAGATGGAGGTACCCCCTATTTGAACCACCCCCCTTGCACATTTGTAATCAAGAAGGAAGAGCAGTAGACAACGCGAGGATAGGATTATTAGGAGTACAAGAATAAAGGAGAGAGAATACAAGTGAAGAAGAAGATGAAGTCAATAATACTTCACAAGAGAAATTATTATTACCTATATCCCCAAAAATAAGAAGTCAATCATAAGTACATAGTCCTATATTGAGAATGGAAAATCAAGATACAACATCGAGGCTACTTGTGTTCCATGGGATGGGTAATTTCAATGCATAGTAGAATTGGTTTATGTGTGAAGCTATATGGTCTGTGAAGAGGATCACAGAAAAAACATCGATGATTCCAAAGGTGGAGACCACTTTTAGGGATGGATCCTTGATGTGGTACATGGAGTACAAGGAAACTGCACTAGCAAGACAGATGAGGTCCCTGGAAAAAATCAAGAGAGATCTGCTTAAGGAGTTTTAGAAGCCTAAGTTAGAATCTCAATGCATTATGGAAATTAGGGAGATTAAGCAGCAATCAGGAGAGTCTATGTGGGATTATGAATAGAGGTTCATTAGATTGTTAGATAGGTTGACATTCCATATCCAATATTTTCAACATAGGGAGTGGTTCATCACATGACTACTTCTCCATATCCAAGTTCCATTTACGCAAAAAAAGGTGACCACTCAGAAAAAGGAGGTGGAGATTGTGATGTGCCTAGAAGTTATCTCAGGAGGTGGAGAGGCATCAGTGGGATTGGTGCAAGTGAAGTCCGATATTGAAAATATGACAATGCACTTGCAATATATGGAAAACATGAAGGTGGTGCACGAGAACATATGGTGTACTATGTATCGATCAAAAGGTCACCACAGGGAAAAATGTCCCACATTGGGAAATTATCTAGAAACGAGTGAAATGAATCCATTTATGACTAGGACTCAGACTAAATGGTGAAATATTTACCAAAAGTGGTGACATATCCCACCCCTTTCCCCAACACTAGATAAATACCAAAAAAATCACCATACATTGTTTTGTGAGTTCTGCAAATTCATGGGGCACGATGTGAGAAACTGTTGATCACTTTAGTTGATACAATAACACAAGCAAGATGTATTTTAGGTCAAGGAAGAGCATAAAGGTGGTGACCATGGAGACATAGAAAGAGGTGGGCACCAACTTGTATGTCTCATAGGTAGATATGGATGCGATCGAGGATGAGGATATGGAAGAGGTAGAGGAAGGACAACCACTTTCTTTAATTGTGGTGATATAGGCCACATATCGATATTTTGTACTAAACCACATGCTCTCTATGGATATTTTTATAGTACCAAGTATTCCATGGAAGAATGTCTCGACTTGTTGAAAATGTGTGAAGAGAAGAAGGGACACTGCAACATGTTAACTACAGAGACACATAGGAATCAAAAGAAGGATGAAAAATATTATGTGCAGGTGATAAAATGTGGTGATGCCAATATGAGTGTGGACTTGGAGTGTGGAGAAATATCAGGCCAAAGAAAGGAGGGAAATATTTGAAAGGTGGCACAAGATCCTCCTAAGTTTGATGTTACATAACATAAGCAGTTTTTGAGCAATGCGCAGAGAGATTTAGAAGAAGAGAGATCATGTGAAGAGTTGTAACGTGCAACACAAAGGTCACTACAAGAATCCTAGATACATGATGAAGTAAAACACACCACACAGAGATCACTAGAAGAAGCCCGAGCCCATGAAAAATTGCATCACACCACACATAAGTATTTGGAGGAAGTGTGTGTGAGTGAGGATATACAACATGCGATGCAGAGGCCACTAGAAGAATCCCATAGGAAGGAAGAAGTTTGATGGGTCAAATAGAAATAAATAAAGGAGAATGTCTGCGAGGAGATAAAGTGCATGGTGCTAGGAGAGGCATTGCGTTACATTGGTCATGAAGAGCGAGATGAATATCAAGTAATTAACTTCTTGCGTTGTTGTTTTAAGTTGTTAAGTGATCTGGATATTGCAAGAAATTTGACACACATGTTAACAAATTGTATGGGGGAAGAATTGTAATACCTCTATTTTCCTCAACCTGTAAATATAATTTTATTTTTCTAAAATACTATAGTTAGACTGGTTATGTGTGGATTTTGGAAATGATGATTTTTTTTTATAGAAGGTAATGTAAATATTTATGTTATTAAATAAAATGCAAATTGTTGCAAAGTTGTTGAAGGTGTTTCCAATGGATATTATGATGCATGAGAGAGGATGGTGAGGGGAACTAGTAATGGCTGAGATGACCCTTGCAAGACTAGTACTCTATTGGATTTAACATGTCCAGACCTAGAATAGTCATCTATCCCTAAGAATTTAATTACCAGTCAAGATGGTAGTTGGGAAGTCTTCCTCAAGAGCCAATGAGGATATGGGAAGAGCACCCCGTCTGGAAAATTCCTAATTTGACCCACAAATTGGGAAATGGGCCCATGAAATCTTGTTGTAGAAGGAGAGAAAAGAGAAGAAAATAATGGGAAGATGGGAGAGGATGCACATGAATGGCTCTAGTGGCCATATATGAAGAGGAAGAGGGTGTGTAGCTCTCTGGTTGGGAGGAGAACTGAGAAGATAAATTTTTCTGGGTACAAGAACTATTGGGAAGCATTTATAATTAAGATGATAAATGGCAGTGTAGAGAAGTTGAGTGATTCAGAGAGAAATCAAAACAGACCCTTTGCTTGGTGGATAGAATACTAGACTACCTGGTTCCCCTGGGAGAAGGAGAGTAGCCTTTGTCCCTTATTGTTGTTGAGCAAAAGAAGAACCTCTCTCTCTCATGGAATCATGATCAGGTTAGGGGGTGGCTAGTTGTGGAATACACAAAGAGAAATTGGGTCTATGGTTGGGTGGAAAATGGAACACCCTTCAACAATTTCCAACTAATTCTAAGTTTCAGATAAGTATTTTACTGATTTTTGTATTGTCTTGACTGGTTTATTTTATACTGTGGATCTCATGTGCTAGATGATTACTGAAATTACTATCTTGTTTGAATGATGAAATTTATAACTCTAATTATATGATTGGATGGGAAATATGAAATAAAGTGTTGGAAACCATAATTTTCTTGTTGGTTTTCTTCCTACCCCTGTCTAGAGAAAGAAAATTGTTAGTAATGGGTTTTATTCAAATTTGGAGTAGAATGTTGGTGGATCACCTGTATTAGTGTATATGAACTAATCCTCAAATATTATTAAATTCAAGCCTCACATTAGAGAAGAGGCAAAGTATTTTTTACAAACAAACATTAGGAAAGGAATGATAATGCAGTTTAAGTTTCTAAATTTGAAATAAAAATGAAATTTATAAATTGATATAATAATTAAATCCCATTAGAATTTGATAAAGAGAGGAAATTTACTAGAAATTGCCCACTAAATTTGATGTTTAAAGGGAAAGATTGGTAATAATGACTAACCCCCCAAAATAGGAAAGAAATTCTTGAAAATAGGAGATTAGTAAATTTTGGTAAAAATAGAGATTTACCATGGGGGAGTTTTAGTCCCAAGAAATGTAATATGATGGAAAAGAAATTCAACAAATAAATTACATAAATTTATAATTGTAAATGTGAAATTAGAAATTATAAATTTGAATAATAAAAAATTAGAAATTTACATATTATACCTATGAATTCCTACCTAGTGCATGAGCAATGGAGGTTTGGAATTTCTATCCTTTTGATGTAAAGGATTTAACTAGTAATGGAGGTTTGAAATTTCTATCCTTTTGATGTAAAGGATTTAACTGTGCTAAGTTTACCTAGATTCATAAGTCACACTCTATACAATTATCCCTGCGCTCCTGAAAGAATTTTCTAAGTATGTGTTTTATTTCTAAAGGCTTTAAAGTCTGGAAAATTATAATATTTCATTTTCTCTTTAAAGGTAAAAACAAAATTTTTAAACAAATCCCTTCGAAGTATGGCCTATGGTGTTAACGTTAAACATTATATTCATTAAATATTTATACCATACCCCATTAAGAGTAGACCATTCATAGGTTTGAGATGGGAGCATGCAAATAAAGTCCGAAAACATCAGAGCGATGGCCTAAGCGTATGAGACTTTAAATAAATTGTGATATAATATTTTCTCTTCCATGATTGGCCATCGAAGTGATGAGGGGAATGAAAACATTTCAAGAGAGAAGTTCATTTAGATTTAACCATTCAGAGTGAAGGGAAGGGATAGTTTGAGAAAGGTTTGAAACCATCAGAGCGATGGCATGATTGTTATGAAGTTTAATTACCCTTGCCTTCTCATGATTGGCCATGAGAGTAACGATGAGAGAACACACAATTTGACTCTGAGTGTTTCATAGTATGATGGATTATATGTTATAAATTTAAATATATTATAATATTAAACCCTCTCCCCTTGTGATTGGCGTTCGAAGTGTTGAGAGGAACGCGCACGTTTCAAGATTGAGTTGAAATAATATTTAATGCACATAATAAATTGACGCATAATTTCAAAACCCTTTGGTTAAGTTGATTGTTTTTAGAGTTGACCTTGGGGAGTTCAGAATATAGCCTCCGAAGAATTTAAACTATGAATCCAAAGATTTCTAGGTACTTTAGTTCGAATGTTTAAGGTTGTAAAAATAGAATGTTGCATGTGAAAGAAAACAGGATTATCTAGGACATTATATAATATTAAATATGTTTTAATTCATTTCATTTCTTTTCC
>JASDQU010102056.1:81318-98824 GCA_032191745.1 Picea mariana
GGGAAGTGAATTATATACATTAATTAAGGTTTATCAATTTAATCATTTTATGGATTAATTAACCTTATCATGTTATAATATAATTACTTATAATTATCTTATGAGTAATAATTGAATTGGTACTAAACTACTTCTAAGGGGAAGAAAGAAAAAAGTAAATCCCCATTAATTATCGGGCCAGAATTATTAAGTAAAAATGTAATTACGAGGGTATGTAATTAGTCAACACTAATTATCCTTAATGAGGATTTAGTAAATAAATACCGAGGAGCGGTATTTTAGGAAGGTATCAATTTATGTATACTAATCAGTTTATAGGGAAATGGAAAAATGTTAATCTCTCGACGAGCGACAATATGCACACTATGGTGACATGGCGACTTGTGATGGGTCCATGTGTTGAGTGGATATTGAGCCACATGTCATGTCAAGAGATGAGGTATTGACATCATGGATGGCACGAATTTCTAGAAAATAAAATAGGATGCCCTTATAACAACAAATGGTAGCCTTTGAATGACTAATGAGTTGAGTGGGTTCCAGTAGGACAGGTAAACTTTAGGCACTGAATGGATCTTAACGATCGGTTAGAAGACCTAGAGGGTGTTCATTTTCATGAAGGAGAACTGAAAATATAAATTGTTACAGGTACAAGAATTCTTGGGTAGTGTTTTCTAATCAAGGTGATAAATGGGGTTGTATAGAAATTGAGTGATTGAGTGAGAAATCATAGAAGACCCCCTTACTTGGTGGATAGAAGATTGGACTGCTTGGGTCCTATGGGAGAAGGAGGTTCACATGTGTCCCTTGTTTTTTCTGAGAAAAAGAAGAACCTATCCCTCTCATGGCATCATGATCGGGATAGGGGGTGGCTAGTTGTGAAATACACCAAGAGAAACTATGCCTATGGTTGGGTGGAAAATGGAACACCCTTCAACAATTTCCAACTAATTCTAAGTTTCAAATAAGTGTTTTTATGAGTTTTGTATTGACTTGAGCTGTTTATTTTCAAATGTGGATCTCATGTGGTAGATGATTGTTGAAATTATTATCCTGTTTAAATGATGAAATTTGTGACTTTGATTGTCTGATTGGTTGCGAAATATTAAGTAAAGTATTGGAAATCATAAATTCGTTGTTGGTTTTCTTCTTGCCTCTGTCTAGAGAAAGAAAGATGTTAGTAATGGGGTTTAATCAAATTTGGAGTAGAATGATGGCAGATCACCTAAATTAGTCTATATCAAATAATCCTCAAATATTAGTAAAGTCAAGCCACACATTAGAGAAGAGACAAAGTATTTTTACAAACAAACATTAGGAAAGGATTGATAATTCACTTTAAGTTCTTAGATTTGCAATAAAAATTAAATTTAGAAATTGACATATTGTAGATAATTAAATTCCCTCGGAATTTGGTAAAGAGAGAAAATTATCGAGTAAATTATCCAGTAAATTTGATGTCTAAAAGGAAATATTGGGAATAATGAATAACCCCCCAAAATATGAAATATATGTTTGAAATTAGGAGATTGGTAAATTTTGGTAAAAACAAAGATTTACCATGGGGGATTTTTACTCCCAAGACATATAATATGCTAAAAAAATAAAATTCAACAAATAAATTACATAAATTTATAAATGTAAATGTGCAATTTTATGTTTTCTGGTGAAAGTTGAACAATGGTATTAAAGTATCATAAAATTCCTAATTTACCATTTAAATATTTTGATATTTGAATAATAAGAAATTAGAAATTTACATATTAAACCTATGAATTCCTACCTGGTGCGTGAGTAATGGATGTTTGGAATTTCCATCATTTTGATGTAAAGGATTTAACTATACTAAGTTTACTTGGATTTATAAGTTACACTCCACACAATTCACCCTACGCTCCTGAAGGAATTTCCTGAGTATGTGTTTTATTTATAAAGGGTTTAAAGCTTGGAAAATTATAATATTTCCTTTTCTCTTTTAAGGTATAAAATTAATTGTAAAACCAAATCCATTTAAATTCTTTCCTACATTGTTAACATTAAATATTATATTCTTTAAATATTTATACCATACCCCATTTAGGGTTGACCATTAAGAGGTTTTAGACGGGAGCATGCAAGTAAAGTTTGAAAACATCTGAGTGATGGCCTAATCGTATAAGACTTTAAATAAATTATAATATAATATTTTCTCTTCCATGACTGTCCATCGGAGTGATGAGGGGACTACACACATTTCAAGAGTGAAGTGCATTCGGATTTGACTATTCAGAGTGAAGGGAAGGGAGCATTCGAGAAAGGTATGGAGTCGTCGGAGCGATGGCATGATTGTTATGAAGTTTAAATATAATACAATATTTACCCTTACCTTCTCATGATTGGTCATCGGAGTAACAATGAGAGCACACACAACTTGACTCTCGGGATTTCATAGTGCGATGGCTTATATGTTATAAAGTTAAATATATTATTATATTAAACCGTGTCCCCTTGTGATTGGCATTCAGAGTGTTGAGAGGAATGCACGTGTTTCAAACCCGAGTTGAAATAATACTTAATGCACATAATAAATTGACGCACAATTTCAAAACCCTTTGTTTAAGTTGACTGTTTTTTGGAGTTGACCTCGGGGGGTTCAGAATATAGTCTCCGAAGAATTTGGAGTATGAATCCGAAGAGTTCTAGGTACTTTATTTTAAATGTGTAAGGTTGTAAAAATAGAATGTTGCACATGAGGCAAGACGGGATTATCGGGGATAATATATAATACTAAATATGTTTTAATTCTTTTCCTTTATTTTCCTATATATATATATATANAAATTATGTGAAATCCGATATGGAGTTGCGTGTTGGGGGGTAGTGAATTATATACATTAATTAAGGTTAATAAATTTAAGTGTATTATGGCTTAATTAACCTTATCATGTTATAATATAATTACTTATAATTATCTTATGAGTAATATTTGAATTAGTACTAAACTACTTCTAAGGGAAAGAAAGAAAAAAGTATTACTGGGCCATAATTATTAAGTAAAAATGTGAATCTGTGGGTATGTAATTAGTGAATACTAATTATCCCTAATGAGGATTTAGTAAATAAATACCTAGGAGTGATATTTTAGGAAGGTATCAATTTAAGTATACTAATCAGTTATTAGGGAAATGGACAAATGTCAATCTCTAGCCGAGCAAACCTATGCACCCTATGGTGACATGGCGAGTTGTGATGGGTCCATGTGTCAAGTGGATACAGAGACACATGTAACATCAAGAGATGGAGTGTTGACACCATGTATGATGAAAATTGCCAGCTAGGAAGCTAGGACTCCCTTAGAACAAGAGATGTCGGCCTTTGAGTGACTGACGAGTTGAGTGGGGTCTAGTAGGATAGGTAAACCTTATGCATTGAATGAATCTTAATCGTCAGTCGAGATACCTTGAGTGCATCAAGACCATCCATCAAGGAGAAAGGAATATTCCTCGATACCTTGGATTCAAGATAGTGAGACCGTGTGAACTTCTCAAACTCCAAATGAATGGTATTGAGAGGGAATATTCCTTGATAACATATTCATTAGAGGTAAGCATAGAAGTGCGCAGGGAGAAGGTTCAAGTGATGATGGTTGTAGTCCTGCATGGATTGAAGTTCCACCATGGCAGGCTAGGCTAGTTCCATGTAAGAATCAAGGTGTATCTACGTCAATTGGAGTAGACAATGAGATTTCATGTGGATGCCATCTGATAGTAAGAGAGATGTTGGCTATGTAAAACCAAGAACTTGGGAAGGTCACAACCTCTGTTCCAAAGCTCTTTTTTGGGAAAAAATATTGTCTTGGAAAGATCTTGACGAGTAGAAGTCGATGGAGTTGTGAAAGGGAGGAAGTAATATAGTTTAGAAAAAGTGAAACTTTAATACCCCATCCCTTAAAAGGAACTTAGGGGGTTGGGTGTGTTACAATAAGGGAAAAATATAGTTATATTATCCCCACTACCAGAAAGGGATGTGTGACAAGTCAATGAGAAAAAGTGCACAGGAAGAGATTTCAAGATGATAGCTAAACTCAAAAGCTATGATATGGATGGGGTCATGTTGGATCTGGGATATGATGTGAATACATTTCCAAAGAAGTCTTAAGAGTTGATGGGTAGACAAAAATTGGTATGGTCCCCCATTCAACTCAAGCTGGAAAACTAATATAGAATCTATCATATAGAATAGGTTGAAGTGAACATTGAAAGGGTGAAAACTAAGGAATATTTTTAAGTGATTGAAATCATGGATAACTCAAATCCCTACACTACACTAATTGGGATTGATTTGGCATTCGACATTAATGTTGTGTTGAATTTTAAGAAGAGACATATGTCATTTGATACATACACCTTTAAAGTGATCATGCCATTGGATCCATATGAGGGTGATTGATACAATGAGCCTCTGAATGACGATGCACAAAGATCCATCATTGAAAATATATAACAAATCATAGGATGTATATAAGATTACATCAATCACATAGCATATGGGTGTTGATTTGGAGAAGTGTGAAGTCCTATGAAACATACTCAGAATATTTTTTGGAGAGTTGGTAGAATAAGTTGTATGAGGTCCCTACTAGGAGATGCACATGCATAACAAAAGCAATATATTCAATTAGATCTAAATTATGTGATGCACTTAAGTTTGATGGAACATGGCTAGTGGATACTTTTTTAGTAACAATGGAGATAAAATCCACATAGGATCGAAGGGTTCATGCCACGGATGTAGTAGTATGAGGGAAACCTATGCGATGGTGGGTAACACACCACACAAATATGCAGGACTAGGCATAGGTGGTTGAATTCATAAATACTAGATTTTATCCCATTCCTGACTTTGAATTGGTGAATAGATATAAGGGTATTGAATATCCCCATGATAATATTTTATATTGTGAATGATGGTGGAAAACCAATGGGACCATCAAATTTTCCACACAATGGACATGGTCCCTAGGTGCTGGTACATTTAGGAAGAAATCAAGAGGAAAATAGTGGATTGGGGTAGTGTAAGTGCACAATTTTGTATGAAATTCAGCTTCAAGGTTGAAGCCCTCACACAGAAAGAAGATCTCCTATGAATCAAGGACTCCATCTTCCACTATCAAATGAAATATGCCACACCCAAGGTTGTCTATGCATATCTCCAGCCGATTGAAAAACTAAAAGAGGTGGTACATTGTTAGAAAATTGAAATGGATGATATTGATGAAGATTACCCAAGAGGCATACATATCAAATAAACCAAGGGAGAGCATGTGATAGAAGGGAAGGTGAAAAATATGGTTGTGGGGTACTATGGTTAGATGATTAAGACAAAGAAAAATAATGTTGGTATTGAGGAATGATAAAAAATGGATATCATTAGACATTATTGGGATAAGGAGACCATAACCCAAGTAGTATATCTATTGAAAGAATATGAGGATTTGTTTCCATAGAGATTCTCCAAAACAAAGGGAATCCTTGGCTCCCTTGGGGCACGAAAATACAGCTAATGCTAGATACTAAACTAGTGAAAAGAATGCCCTACCACTTGAAGCTCAAGTATAAGGAAAAAGTGTGCAATGAATTGGATCAGATGTTGGATGTTGGATGCTAGAATCATTGTTACCATGGAGGAGTCATATTTATTAGTCCAATGGTGGTATAGAAAAATAAGACAGAAAAAATATTATTTTGCATTGACTTGCATAGTCTTAATGTCCCCTATGTGCATTATCCATTCCCTACTCCTTTTACCGATGAGGTTTTGAAAAACATAGGTGGACGAGAGGCCTATTCCTTCACATATGGATTCTCAGGATATTATCAAGTTTGGATCACTAAGGAATATCAAGATAAGACCATGTTTGCAACGGAATGAGGCTCCTTTCCTTATATGGTGATACCATTTGGGATTAAGAATGCACCTATGATATTTTCCAATATCGTTGTTTCCACACTCAAGGACATTATTCACAAGTTTTTGAAGGTCTACTTGGATTATTGGATGGTATTCAACTTATTGAAAGAGCACATGCAAGCTATCTGATTGATGTTGGACATATTTTTCTAGCTCCAAATTTCCTTTAACTTGAAAAAGTACATATTTTGTGCACCGTTTGGAACACTACTGGGGCATGTCATGTACAGGGATGGACTGTTGGTGGACCAAGCCAAAATTGTTGCCATAATATATATGGTGGCTCTCCCTTCTTTTAGGGAGATAGAAGCCACCTTGGATCACACAGGATATTATTGGTGGTTCATTCATAGTTATGAAAATATTGCTGCACCACTAGAGAAACTATTTCATAAAGAAACAAAGTACCTCTGGACATAGGAATGCGAGGAAGCATTGGATACCCTAAAGGAGAAGTTGGTCACTTGGTTGATCCTGATCTTTCCTGATTTGTCCAAGATTCTTCATGTTCATGTGGATTCCTCCTCCATTACACTGGGAGTAGTCCTTGGGTATCCTAGCAAGGGGAATATTGATCATCTAGTTTAATTTTCCAATTGCAATATTTTTTATTATCAGAATAATTATACAACGACTAAGTGTGAGGGTCTAACTATGGTGTATTCCTTGCAAACGTTTAAGCACTATTTTCTTGGCACTAGCTTCAAATTATTTACTGACCATTCGACATTGTATCCCTCAAGATGCCCCATGATGTAAATGGAACTATGTCGAGGCACCCCAGGGGATAAGACCTAGAGCGAGTTTTAAATCCATGATGATTAACAACATAAATTATGCAAAATTTTAGGCAAGTTTTTCTCTATCTCTTATAAAAATATGGACCCTCAAACAATACCAAAACCAATACCAAGAAATTCAATGAGAAGAGGCATGTGTCTATGATTGCTTTAGACAATCTGATTTAAGTTGGGAAGGGGCAGATTCATAAGAAATTCAAAATAGACACGTGAGCAAACTTTAAGGTGAATCTGGAAGACTATGGAAAGAATAATGTGTTGAGAAATTAAGAATTTAGCAATTCTAGCAGTTATAACAGATCATTAAATCATGCATCAAACAATAAAAATTTTCATATATTTAAATCCACGGAGGTAGCCCTTGCACATCATTAAATATAGAAAAAAATAACATGAAGTGGTCATGCATTCAAAGGAAATCAATTCAGTATCATAATCTAAACAACATAGAGTAACACTATACATGTCATAAAACTTGTTGCTCGATCTTTTATTAATGGATATCTAATACAAGAAGCCATGAAATAAGAGGGATTGATAGATAGATGTAATGCCATGGTTTTCCCATTGGGTAATCAATTATGTTCATATTTCAAACAATTTTTTCAATGTTGGTGTACTTATCATATGACGGTTAGGGTAGATGTTGAACACTCCTTTCAGTTGGTGAAGGATATCAAAGTCTCATGTGAGCATTTCCATGATATAGTATCCCATCAAGGCCCTAGTTAACCTATCAAACCACTTGTCATCATTTCTTTTATGCTGCAACAACACTGCATACCTTTGCTGAGAGTAAATATCACCATTTCCATCCCAAGGGAGAGCTAATCCCAGAATGATGAGATATTTGAAGATTGACTTGAATGATGCCACATCATCTTCCATATCTTCCATTCTATTTTCTGCATTTTACAATTACCTCCTCTTTGTAAGGTATTTCTTGGAATCAATAATGTGATAGTCCTATATTTAACATTCATATATTGAAGCTAGTATTTGGTACTTCCATTTAGGAATTTGATAATCTCATTGGAAAGATCAGGTTTATTCTCCAATTCAGCCTTTAACCGAGTGATGTCATCTTGAGCTATCTTAATTAGATAGAGCTCATCTTATATCAGGGATAATTATTTCTAATTGTTATTTATCAAGAATAATATTTGGTCCCATATCACATGCTTAGATGAATTCAACGATAGCTTCTCTGTAGCTCTAATATGCAATCTTTCTATTTC
This sequence comes from Picea mariana, assembly GCA_032191745.1. NCBI lineage: Eukaryota > Viridiplantae > Streptophyta > Pinopsida > Pinales > Pinaceae > Picea > Picea mariana. The sequence continues at coordinate 89,306 of JASDQU010102056.1, forward strand.
TTTCAGAGCTTCATCCTTTTTTTCACTTAACTTCACCATCGAGACTTCTCTACTTTTATCTTGTTCTTCTATCAATGAGATATTAGAACTTTTATTTCTCATCTGTTTGTTCAAAGAACCTAATCCGTTTTCTTTCACATTGAGATCAACCAGTACTTTAGCCAATCCTACTGTTGGGTCTGTGATATCAACTATCTCTTCCCTTTGCACAGATACTTGAGTCAGGGGACTTTTCTGATTCTTTAACAACTCATTCTCAGTTCTCATCATTTCAACTTCTCTTTGCAATTTTGTATTCTCTTCATCTCTCTCTTTCAATTGAAGGAAAAATTGTTCTTTTTTTTCAAAATTGGCCTGCAATTTTGGTGTTTGAACATGTTGGGTCTCAAGCATTTTCAACTTACTCTTTAGTTCCTTTATATATGTATCCTTTTGTTTTATCAAATCCTCAAATACCTTAGGGTATTTAGGATCTGTTCCTAAAGTTATTATCTTCTTTTCCAAATCATCCACCAGACTAGTTTTATTTACTTTGGTAGCTATCTTTTCTTGTCTTAGTTCCTTGTGTATTTTTAGTGCAATCACCTTCATCTCTCTCTCACTTGTAGAGGATTGTAAAACTCCTTGATATAGAATCTCATTGACTTGTTGATGAAAATCAACCAAGTCAAGAGATTTGATGCCTTTTGTCTTAAACTTGATCTGCGTCATTTTATAGTCTACTAGAGAAAGTGGTTTTTGTACCTTTTCTTCCATCAAAGATAGATTCAAGGTACCTGCTTGATGATTTGCCATTGTCAAAATCCTAGTTGGTGGAGCTTCTTCTCCTCTTGTTGAGGCATACAAATGTCTCTGGGATTCCTTCCTATATGTTTTTATATCCTTGTAGTGAGAGAGAACGGTGGGTGGCTTCTCTAATATTCCTTTATTGGTGGTGGTTTGTTGGAGTGATCCACTGACAATAGAGTTGATGGAAAATTTTCAACAACAATAGGTGGACCCTCAAGTTCTATATTTCTTTGAGTTATTTGTAATGCTATTTTCTCTTTACTTATGAAATGTGCAAATATTTCTTCCTCATATTCTTCTTCTTCCACATCAACTCCTTTTATTTTCTTGCTCTGATGTTGATCTATCACTGACTCTGGTTGAGGATTTGGAAATGGATTCTTCAGTATTTTACTGGGTGGTACTGAGCAATATTGAGAAAATAAAACTAACGAGTCAGGAGCTTCCTTTTCCGATATTTCTCCGACTTCTTCCCAGGATTCAAGGTTTGTCGATTTATCTATTTTCCCTCTAGGCTCATGCTTATAATAGGACTTTGTATCAGCAATAATTCCATGAGGGCCATATACCGAATTGTCTTATTTCTAAAAATCAAGGAGGTTTAGTAATTCTTTAGCCTTTGAAAAAGCTATTCTTTTCTCCACCAAAAAGGGATCAACTTCTTGATGCAATGTAAAATTCATTTATTTCCTATGTTGGCCAAATAGGATATTATTAACTAACAACCTATGCCTAATACACTATAGATCCATTATCCTGGGTGTAAGAAAAGATGGAAGTATAAAAGGTTCTTCCGAGAAACCATTAACTCTGATAACAATAGAATTTTGGGCTAGGTACCAATCTTCAGCCCCAGTATCTTTACTTAATTGCAGCAAGTGCTTCATTTCAGGGAAAACTCTTGGAGGAGGTGAACCATGAATGAGAGTGTATAAGGATTTCATGAAATGGTTAACATAATAAACGAAACCCTTATTACTCTCCTATGTATTGACACTTTGAGGCCACTCAACTATTGGTTTGAGGTTTCCCATTTAATATATGACTTATTTTCCCCAACCCTTGAAATAAGCATGACTATAAGAAAGGATAAGATATATCAATTAAACCTGGTATATGAAACATCGAGTACTATGGAATTTTTCTGGTTGAACTTGAAAAGAATCCTTTATTAGCGTTTTAAAATCCCACCTCAGATGAGCCATGGTGTCTATAGATAAAAGGAAGGAAAAAATTCCAAAGGTGGCATATTTCATGAGAACATGTCAACAGTGCAATTAGTCAATAGGGTAGGTAGTGGAGTATTTGGGACCAGGAGCCCTCACAGTAAATTTTATTTATCATCTCGAGGTAATGCTATAAATGTGACCTTCAGGGTATGTTATTGTAGGATTTGTGAGGGTTCTTCTAGGAAGAAGAGAGTTTTGGCTAGGGATTCAGGTGATAAATGGAAAATGAGATGTTGCTTATTAGTGGACAATATTTTACCTTCAGATGATAGGTAATTAGTGATACACCAATGAACAGAGTCAGGGAATTCATAGGTTTGGGGTATGCTAGCATGAATTAGGTTCGATTATCATAGGTGCATGTATTCTTGGCCGCATATGGTGTCTACCTATGCTAGGTTGATAATTTGGCCTAGGTCAAAGCAAGACAATATTGGGTCATAAAATTCACGATATCGATAAATTAAGGGTTCATCTAATTCATGTATTCCCTTGGTTGATTGATACTTCTTAGGGTTCGACATAGTCTCCATTTGAAAATATACACCACATGAAGGTACAATGGATTTGAAAGGAATGAAAAAGTTATGGATTGCCTTGGAATCAAATTGCAACAATGGGTTCTTGACATTGGTCTTCGAACATCGTCCTTTCTTTGGCTCTTTGGAATGGGAAATATTCTCCAAGAACAATGGATTTTATACTCATTTTTTACCCTTTAGATATCCATACGTTTCTTTCTATTTGGACACAATTTTTTCATAAAATCCTTAGAGCTTGAGAATTTGCGTGACATCATGTTGACATCATCATGGTGCCAAAACACATAGCCATAGCTTGTATCTCCCTGATGGAATGACGTGGTTTTGGTTTAGGTAGAAGGACGCATAGATTTGATGTATTCAGGGTGAGGGTTGGTGGTCTCCTTTTGAACAAAGGTTTAGGTATGAGGTTAGTTCTAGGTGGAAATGAATCAAAGCGCACATGGATATGGTATAGTAGAAGTAAAGGAATTTATGAAAAACCAAAATACCATTTTCATGACCCAACGATAGTGTTTTAGTTCATCATACCCTTCCTATGTGACACCATTCATTCTTCACCATCTCACCTTTCAAAACTGTCGTCACACCCCATTTGTTGTGTTAACTCCTGAACATCTTTTCAATGCGACATGCATTCTAAACCATTGTTTAGGCTCACTTGTAGTCATCAGATGATCGGGCCAACACCTATGATTGTGTTTTCTCTTTAAGCCTCATTTGTATGATACAACTCTCTTTGGACTACAGATTTAACTTATTTTGGACGTAATAAGCACCTTTGCTACTCTCTATAGGTGCCCGGGTATTTGAAATTCGGCCTCAGGCCCTTATGGATATATTTTTCTCTGTAAATGTTTCTAGGGTTTTGACCATATGCATTACTTCTTTGATTTATGAGCTTTGAAGTTCCCTTTTTACCCTCTTTCTCTTGAATTTTCACCCTTTAATATCGATCATGGTGCATGCTAATGACTGGATCAAATCCATCACTAACACGACACTCAAATATTTGGTCAACAAGCTAGTGTTGGGGGTAGAATATGTCAATGGTTGTTTCTCTTCTAATATTTTGATTTTAAAGTGGTTTTCAAACTGGGAAAATATCATGTCAAACTGGACCACTTGTTGAGGATTGAGTATGGGGAAGTAGGTCGTAGCTTAGACGATGAACTCCTAATGTGAAACTCTTTCGAGTAGAGGTGGTTCCTGATCAACTCATCAAGATCACTAAATTTCTCACCTCAGGACATGCACCAATTAAGTATACATAGTCCCATCACCGCCAACTAGTGACATGTAGTGTTGATTATCAATTATTTGTTGGACAATTATACAAGATGGGGGTCGATGGTATTCTGCGCAGATGTGTATTAGATCATGAATGAGAGACAATATTATATGAATCCCATGAGGGCATTGCAGGGTGCCATAACATCAGCAAATCCACTGCGTGTAAGGTCCTACACGTAGGTTTATGGTGGTCATCACTATTTTTAGATGCCAAGGAATATTGTAAATAGTGTGACATTTTCCAGCGCTTAGGAAAACCTTGTCATAGAGATGAATTTCCTTTAATCCCCATTACAACATTGCATATGTTTGACAAGTGGGCCATCAAATTCATGAAACCCATCAATCTCCTTTTGCATTGGACAGGTGTGTGCTACATCATCACAACAACAGAGTATTCAACCAGATGGTTTGAAGTAGCACGTCAAGGATTGCACTACTGAAATGACTGCATGGTTTATCTTTGAGAATGTGATTACCATGTTTGGGTACCTGAAATTATTAATGAGCGATTGAGGTGCGTACTTTCTGAATGAGACCATCCATGAGCTCACCCAAGAGTTCATGATCCATCCTCAGAATAACATTCCCTATCATCTACAAGCTAATGGTAATGCTGAAGAATTAAATAAGATTTTATAACATTCCTTAACTAAAGTTTGTAATGTGTAGCATGATGACCGATATCAATGTATTCCAGCAATACTTTTGGCATATGGAACAACTTGTAAATGGATGATGAAGCATACTCTATTCATATTGGTCTATAGAAAGGAGGTCATCATGCCACTAGAATTGATTTTTTCGAGACTACACATTTCCATAGCCACCCATATTTCAAATGATCTATCACTTCAAAAAATATTAGAAGAACACGTGGAGTTGGAAGAAGATTGTCTTATGGTGGGGTTCAACCAAAAGGTTGAGAAGCAGAGACAAAAAGAATGGAATAACCACAACATCCATCAAAAAAAAATTGCAGATAGGGTATCTAGTGCTTTTATACAATAGAAATCTTTTCAAACACCTTGACAAGCTACAAATGTGTTGGTTGGGCCCCTTTCTCCTAGTCTACATCATTCAAATTGGTGCAGCCAAGTTAGCCACATTGTAGGGAAAACCTATCAAGGGAATTTTCAATGGAAACAAGTTGAAGGTAAATTAAGGCCTGCAAGGGTCAAATACAACTTAACAATAGTAATCAAGATAGGAGTTAGAATAGCTTAGGAATAGGGTAGTGTACAGAGTAGATAGGTAGGTACATATTCAACATAATTAAACTTTTCGGTGGCACGAGACACATTCCAGTCACATAGATGGATCAAAACAATTGAGAGGTTTTCATATTTCCAATATTTCCATTTGTTGGTGAAGTTATTACCTGCATACAAAGCATTGGATCTGAAAGGGGACTCACACAAGAATGACCCAAGCTACATGTTGATAAACCACACTGAAAGGTCAAGAAATTTTATTTTCCCATATCACACAAGTCTCATGTATGTAATCAATTATGAAACCACATTCCAAAATGAACATCACCAGTATGGTGGATCAAAACCGTTATCAACCACCTTGTGGGAATTAACCATGGATCTATTTTACTTCTCTAGACTTTAACATTGGTCGACCATTTTCACATTCTCGAAATATTCTTTTGACAATCGCCTGAGCTATTTATACACACTCCCAACTTCATTTCCATTAGAGGGATCCTCCATGCCTCAATATTTAGCATCCCCATCAGTTGGTGAGTGAGTAGTGCCAACTGTGCTTTCACCAACAATTCTAATTTCTGACTCATGGCCATTTCTAATGGATGCTTGGTTGCTTAAAAATCTTCATCCAAGAAGGAAACCTAGGATCCAACAATTCATTTCTATCAATGGTTCATATTCAAATACAAGTGATGGGAAAGGGCCCTGACCTCTTGTTCACTAGAAACACATAGTCGACCTCCACACAGTTCCTTGAGTTGTGCTTCGAAGCCATGACAATACACTTTCTCTCAGAGATGGGAGTCAGTGAACCTATCTCCATAGATGATCACCTTTGTTGAATCCAGAAACCCAATTCTACATCTTCCATTCTATACTTCTAGATCAACAAGATAGAAGGATATTGATGGTATTCTAGGTCGATGGAGTCTTCACTTAGGGCCCACTTCTCATAGGTCACCAATTAATTGGGCCAATTTCTAGTTGTAGATCTTATCCTAGTTCGAGCTTAGATTTTTGGATGATACACTTCAAAATATCTCCCACTAATCACTCTTGAAATCCCTCATAAAAAGAGAGTTTGAGATACTGAAAAAATGCAACCCAAAGCCATATCTTCCCCCAAGGACTGCTTGAATCATTCCAAGACCTATGTCAGACAACAGTTGTATCCTCGAAAATCAATTTTATCTTACTCAAACCCGACTACAACCACAACTTGGTTTGATGTTTTGGTCATAGAATGTTGATGATTTTCTCTTACTCAAAGATGTTTGTGGACATCATGGTCAATCTGCCTTGGAATAGTTTCAATTCTACTCGGGGATAACACAAAAATCTAGGCCATTGGCTTGAGGATGATCCAAGTAATAGTGTTGGGGGCCTGTTGGCACCTAATGTTTTGGGTAATTTTGTGTGCACACACAAGAACATTCATGTGTGCACTTCAATTTTGCATGCATATCATGAGTTGTGTGATGGATAGAATAAGGCGCATGTGCTAATAAGATTTATAAAATGTGTGCTAAATATTGGAAAGATACCACATGCATGCCAAATCAAGACGAATATCTTCAGGAATATTCTTGAATGATTAACTCAGATAGCACGAGAGATCATGGGGAATTTAAGGTACGATCTAGAAAGTTCATTAGGACTGCCACAACTACAAAGAGGATACTTGGGCTACATGCATGTGGCAAAAGTGTTTTGAACTGATGATCACTAGAGAGAGTGGAGTAGAGAAAAAGGTGATAGAGTGGCAGAGTATATAGGCTAAGAAAAAGGAGCAGTGAAGACACAGTATAAATTTTGTAAGTTCAAAGAGTTTGAAGTTCGTAGGAGAAGATAAGTTAGTCTGATTTTTTGCATGAGTCATGTTGTGAGTCTAGGTAACATTTTTTCTATGTGGCTAGAACAATTTTGCAGAGAGTCTATAATGGAGTCAGTCTAGTATTATGTGTAGAATATGAATAGAGAGAACATGGAAAATTGCAATGAACACTAGAAGAAGGTATTAGAGCGCAAGGAACTATTCCTATTGCATTATGAGTCTCCTGATGTATGAATGATACTATTTGAGTGGAAATAATATAAATATGTTGTTCTCCCTATCCATGGTTATGTTAATTATGATTTAAATGGATGAATGTGTTAATGATGTATGTTGTTATTATGTTAATAGACTATGATGGAATGTATGAATACCATCCTAAGGGGATTCCTAGTATGTTTTAATCCTTCATCTTCGACACAAGACCAAATGGTCTATGTGATTATCATGGCATCTTGGGTGAGACCTTCTTCAGTGTTAGACTGGAGATTGATATGTCAACACCTTGGGGTTTTGTTGGTTAACTCTAGATGAACCCTAAGTCATCAACCCCCATCATTAGGAAGCATTCTCACAAATGATCTAATAGGATCCCCCAATCAATATAAATGGTTTTAGAGGCCCGTGGAACTCACATAGAGACTAGTGAGGGAATGTTCAAAGGGAACTAAATACTTTGAGTTTGAAACATGTAACCAACTAGACTATGGGAAAATCATATGAGGAAGGATATAAGAAAGGTTCAAAAATATTGGTTCTTGGGTGATAAGGGAGGATCATAAAAGTCCACATGGTGGCCTTACCATGACCTTGAAATCTAGTTGTTGGAAGTGTTATCACTAGAAGTTACCTCCAGATTGCATAGGAGGTAAGCCGAGTACCCATCAATTTGTGTAAGTGTAATTGAGTTTTAAGTGATCAAATGGAGAGGACTCAATGATAATAACATTCTAACTCAACAATCTGGACCAACATGCACTAGTTGTTAAGGTCTTGAATCAAATTTGGTCAGTAAGTTGGAGTAAGGGTGATTGGTAGGAAGATTTATTGAGAAATATGTAGAGGTATGCTATGAACATCAGGTTTCCAGCAGCCTAAGAAAGAAAAACTTAAATGCAAGGTCCTCTTGGATTCAAATTTTAAGGAAGCCAAAAGGAATCATAACAACACTATAATCAAACATTCATCATAATACAGTCACAACAATCCATGTGAATCATTCAATCATGGACTCTTTCAATATCAGAGGAAAATAAGATGGAGTAATAAAGATGACTTAGATTAATCAAGAAGTCTCAAAAAAAAATACATAACCATAGAACTAGTGTTCTTCATAAAAATATTGCAATAGCAAGGAGCCTCGCTCAACCATTCGACCTTAACAAAATATCAAAAATGCATATATATATTGAGAATTGTTGCAACCACCAGGACAGTGATCAATCCCCTACATTCAAAGTTTCCAGTCAGTGCCCTCTATGTCAGACTGTGTAGGTCTTCTCATGTCAGATGCGAGCCCAACACAGTTATGAGTTTTGCATAAAAAAACGTCCAGGATGAAACATTGATTGGATAGTCTTCCTTCATGGTTGTTCTCTACAACTCTTTCCATTTATGGGGCAAGATAATGTCTTAACTACCACCCCTATATTCAATAACTTCCTTCATTGGGATCAGGACAAGACCTGACACCCATGAATACTTCCAGGTGGTGCCTAGGACTTCTTCAAGTCAATATTGAAGCCTTGAGGCTTTGAAAATCTTCCCTTGTGATCAATATGGCCATTGTGGGTGCTAACCTCCCTTATGGACCCATCCTTCACTGATATGACCTCCAGTTGTGACCAAGCACTTACTCAAAAGGTGCGTATCGGGATTTCGCATCTCGAGAAGTTGAAGGAATACTCACCTCCCTTCTCCCGATTTCTTATTTCGCACTTTCCCCAGATAGATGGTCCATAATTTCCTTGATCCAATGGTTGGGATTGACTCGCGAGTCCTCACGACTCTTCCCTTTGACCGTCCACGGTTTCCTTGATCCAACGGTTGAGATCTACTGCCACCTGTCCTGTTGGATCGGATGACCCTTGCTGATTTTGGGTTTCAGGAGTTTGAAACTTTGATGAACCAAGTAGAAACATTTCAAACTCTCGATTCTCGCAATTATTTCCCACCATTGATCTCTCCTAATGAGATCCACAGACCAGATTAAAATTTTCTCAACCTTTTTGACTTAGCGTTTATGGCTGTGGAATTTGTAAACAAAGGCTTCGGGGACTGGTGGTGAGCTTCGGAAAATAGAAAGATCAATGAACAAGACAAAGAAAATATAAGTGTTCATATTTAGGGTAAAGCATAGAGCTTCAGGACAAGGCCTTTCATGCAAAACTTCAAGGGAAACCATGTCATTCAAACAACAAAAGGGAAAGATTCGAAGACCTAGCCAACGAAAGATAGAGAGACCAGGAAAGGTTACAAAAATGGGTATATCGATACACACCTACATCCCTTGACAAATTTATGTGATAACATTTGGTTCCACAGGGGATGGCATGCTCCCTGCGAGCTTCCAAGAACACGCAGTTCTGGTGCCTTATCCATTGGGCTATAGAGTC